>JARHVA010005034.1:305000-315000 GCA_037957365.1 Torreya grandis | reverse complement strand
TATGTTTTGTGAGTGAATCTATCAAAAACTAAAATATATTGATGAGATATTCAAAACCATATCAAAAAATAAAATATAAAAAACATATATGAACAACTAGTTCCATCTATTGATTATTCTATTATATCTATGGGACACCCCCATATTTCAATTTCTCTCCCCTTGAGCAAATAATTGCTTCCTATATATACTATCATAATGGATTATGTGTTTACACCATTGTTTCATGAAGTAAATCCTACTATTTTTACATATTACATGGAAATAATTAACACTTCAACCTGATTTATACTTTCAATGCCTATATCAATTAAAAACATGTTGCCATCCCCTTTGATGACTTCTCAAACTTCAAACATAGTGATCAAAATGTGTAGGATCTTGTATAAACTATAAAACTTTTTATATATAAGGTTAAAAACATTGATGAAAGAATACAGGAAATCACATTATGATATTTATTTAAAATATATGTTACATAATCCTTTTTCACCTAAAATATCTTTTCACCCCTTTACAATTGGGATTATTGCACCCAAGTTCACATTTTATAATGGTGAGGGTGATCCTGAATAACATCTCTGATATTTATATGTGACATGTCTTGATTATGCCTCCAATGATAAAATTTTAACCAAATTATTTGCAAGGAGCTTCAAGGATTATGTTTTATGCTTAGTTCTATGATTTACCACTTCAATTAGTGAGAGCATTCAAACCTCTATCCAATCAGTTCTTAGCACATTTATTTATCATAATCAATAAAAAGATGGCATATGCTCAAATTTAAAAGATCAAACAAGGAACCAATGAAACTATCAATAAATGTGTTATGAGAAATAAAATAATGTTGGAAAAAATGACAAATCCAATATTAGATAAGAATTATAAGACATCTTCAAGAAAATCTTTCTTGACCCATTACATGAATCCATTATTTTCAAAAGGTTCAAATATTTTGGTAGCTTATGCCATATTGTTCAATATAATGAAATTAAACTTATTTCCTTGAAAAAGCTTAAGTATGTAGAAAACACACTAACTGCATACAAATACCAAGTTTCATATCAAACCAGAATACAAAGTAAAGTCTATATAACATAAGAAATAAATAACCACAATGATTAATGCGATGCCACACCAACCTAACTGTCTCATATTATCTAATGCACCTAAGATATAATTTATGTGCTCACATAATTATTTAGATTATTTACTTCAAAATATGCATTAACATCATTACTATAATAGTGCACTCTCTTCCCCAGATAGACATATAGGCCAAATATATATCCTATAGATGGGACCATCTATCTATGTAGAGGATTAGGACAAAGGGAATTAACTCTATCTATATATGGGGAACCCTTAGATGAGTCTACATAAAACCATTATCCATTTCAAAATTCTTATAACTACACCATGAAATTACTTACACATTTGGAATATAGACATGATGATTTATACCCTTCAACCAAAACTATCAAATTATTCAATGGGATATTGGATCATGTTATAGATGAGATTGATTTACAATTACATCTTTGTCCAACACATGTGGTTACAAAATTTTTAGCTATTGAATATACATGAGTATTTGATATGTTATCAGGAATACATTGGATACATAAACTTTATGCAACACCTTTTAAAGTGTATGGGTGTATAAAATACATTTATACTAGCAAGATAGTTATAAATCTTAGAATTCCATATGAACATTCAATTGAATAAGGTAAGTTTATTCTAAGATAAATAATTATAAAACCTAATAAGGTTAATCATATAACAAATGGTAAGTAATAAGAAATACATTTTATTTTGTGACTCATAATTAAGACACCTTTGCACCAAATATACACAGTGGATTCCACAAAATATTCATCTAATCCTACATAGCCTACTCAATTACCTAGATCAATCAAACATGTTTTAATTAAAAATAATCTAAATAAAACACAAATCACTAAAATATGGGATCCACGAACCCATAATCCTTATATTTCTTCTTCATGACCATATATTCCTATTACACATATGCAAAATACCACAAATTAAATAGATGCCTATTAAATATATGGTCCTTAGTAATACCACTAGTTTAATATACCATAGTCTAAGTTTGGATATACCTATGATCATCCCTTGAATTTGATAATATATATCCTTTTCCTTTCAAGTATTCCAAAAATTAAAAAAAATCAAATATTTCAAAAATATGAAAACATTTAAATAAATTAAAAAATGCAAAAATATTCAACATTCCAATATTTTATTAGCTTATTGGAATATATATTATTTTATTTATGTTATAAGACAAAATATAATTTATTCCTATATACACATATGTTTAATTAATTTTTTAGTGTGATATAGGCATACCAATACACATGATCTATGTACTTATAAATGTTGGACCTCTCCTTTACCCACATCATATAGCATGTTAGGGGCATCTGCTTCTTTGATTAAGATTAATATATGTTACATATCCTTTTTTATCATTTCTAAATTATCATGTTTGATATTATATAATACTTCTTACACATGTCTATATCCATGCCCATATATTTCACAATGTGCTTGATATGATATGATACATAACATTTTTTATTAACACATATATGGAGGGACTAGTATACTATGCTAATGTTGGTTGTTTATGCTTAATTTATTTTTCACTTACTTGAGCGAATTAAATTTATTTCTATTGTCTTGCCTATGTAAAATTTGAATATGTTCATTTCTTTTTATCCCTTGTGCTATTGTATGATGTTTGGACATTTGAATATGTCATTATTTTTTGATTGGATATTTAAATGTCATCCCTTTCAATTATGTGTCATTTAAATGGCCATTTGATGAGGTATCCTTGGATAATTAATTTTAATTACATTGAGTTATTTTGTGTGTTTAATTACTTACTAATATTGTATTCTTATTGTCTATACATTGACATGATCTATATCATGCATATTTTTGACTTGATGTGATCACATACTGTGATCCTAATTGATATATAATCTGACATGTTATCCCTATATGATACATGAATCATACACATTATAGAACCAAATTATTATTTTGAGGTAAGTGAAGATACTAAAATATGATTTATGTAGTACCTTAATATTGTACACTTGGATATTATCTATCATGGTTGTGCCTTTTAGTTATAGGCCTACCCATTATCAAAAAGCTTGTATTTACTATCTCTTTGTGACTAAATTGATTATATATTAGTATAAACGTTATTATTATGATGAATAAGCCCTATATAATATACAAAAATATCAAAAATTTATTATTATCCTTCACTACCAGTTTTGGACTTGTACCTATTTTATAGCTTCCTAGACACTTGTGTTCTAGATAGACACCTACATCAATGTAAGTGTCCAATTTTCCTAAAATTTTATAGTGCCTAAAATTCATATAATTTACAAATGAAATGTATCCTAAGGTCATAATAATATATTGAGTGTGATATGTTTCAAAAAGGTACACACACACACACACACACACACACACACACACACACACACACACACACACACACACACACACACAAGATCAACCCTCATTCATTCCTCATTCAAAACACCAAGAAATCACAAGGTAACTTATTGAGAATCACTAGGTCAATAATTCAAGTGAGAAAATATGACTTGTTCATACCTATTTACATATTATTCATATGATAAGTATTCTCTTAGGTTTAAATCATTCAAAGAGTAGTTCATATGCTATATTTCCCAAGTTACAAGCTAGGTAATTGCCTATCTTTTTATTATCACACATTGCATATTTGGGAACACACAAGCCAACACGTAGGGGAGAAATAAATATGTTTTATGAATTATTTGGAGTATTTTATATGTAGGAATCACCCATTAACAAATGGGTCCTTGGTGTGGTTCAACACTATGAGCCCAATAACCCATTTTTACTAAAGTCACTCCAAGGGTGAAAAAGTATATTTTGATCATTTAAAAAAGAGTGATATATTGTGCATGTGATCTAAATACATCAGAATAAATGTGATAAAAACCTTATAATTATTGATTTGATCACATAAATATCTAGTTAGTATTCTATATATGACACCTACATTGATGCAATCATCTATATTTGATGTATCTTTCAAGGCCATAAAAAGAATATTTAAAAAATTTAATAATTATTACAGAATAATATTTGAGTCTAATTTTGACATGTTCCATATTAGAGTTGCATGAACATAATAAAATAGATAAGTATCATTATTAATTATTTATTATAATATATATCATTAGCTATACTTTACTATTTTTAAATTTGAATTGTATAAATTCATAATAATATTTGTCTAATTTTTATATTAATTTGTCTAATCATTAGGTAAGTTAAACATCCTTGTGTAAGATGTAATATAATACCCCTTAAACATAGATACCCACACATATCTAAATTTAGGGTTAAAGATTTTGTAAACCCAACCTTTGGTCTCGAAACCCTAGATTGACCTAGGGTTTTTTATCTAATTTTTGATTTCTAAACTATAAAATAATTTAAAATCAAATTTCCATTTACTTTCAAGGAATTAATAATAGATGAATATATTATTTACTTTTAAAATATGCTATAATAACTTTTTGTGTTATGGTGCATGCATGGCTAACTCAACTATAATGTTAAAGAAAACTAGTAAAAAATATGACAATAATAAATCAAATATATTATCACATATTTCTCATTGTTATAGTGTTTATAATGAGATTTTACCTATTACCATTAAGCATTATAGTCAATTCATGAAAAATAACTCTTTTATTTATAATGTTACACATTCATATAAGGATATCATTGATAACACTTCACTTTTGGATTTATTACATAAATCTGCCAATTACAAAGATGTTATTTTAGATGCCTTACATAAGATCATATTACCATGTAACATGGAGCCCCCATTTATGTCCTCCATATTAAATTAAATAAAATGGAATAATCATAACATATCTTTTGAGAGATAATATTTTCCACCTCAAGACATTATAAATGTTTTACCATTATAGATCTAAGTATGTGTTTGCAAAAAAATGGTAAAATTAGTTCTCATGGACAATGGCTCAGGACTCAACATTTTCAACATATAATTTATCTATTTACTTGGCATTGGACATAAAAGTTTGGAACCATAAAATATGAGTATTAGGCAATTTGATAATATGTCACATAAGGTATTAGGGAAGATGACACTAAATATCATTGTGGGACCTCATCTATTACCTATTTGATGCCAAGTTATGCCAAATGACTTAAATTACAACATAATTTTGGGACATCCTTGGATACATGAAATTTTTTTAGTTCCATAAACTTTACACACATGATTAACATTCATTCACCAAGGTTTTATCTATAAATGTATAATAGATACTGATTCCTTTAGATATTTTGCAATGATACAACCAACGAATGCTTCTACACCATAATCCTATGACACTAATTTTGGATTCAAATATATTTTTAAATATTGATAAAAAATATAATGATTATGAAATAATAAAAAATTTATGACCCAACCTATTACCACTTAAAATAATTAAAATTGACAAGACTTAGAATTTTAAGAAAAAACTATAACTACAAAACAAACCACTCATTATACACCTTGTTTTATTAAGATACAATCAGAATGCCTACATATACCTAATTATAATAGTGAGATACATTTGTAAAATCCTTATTTTATTGACATAAGTGATTCACCATAAATTTTTACATTGGAGGAATTCTCAATGATGAGTCATTGCTAGAGTACTTGGGAGTGTATAAGGATCTCCATTCCTTCTATCATAAGAATAAGTTTCCTCATTACCCCTTGCTCATTATTAATTTGGTGAGAGAGATTAATCCAATATCTAGAATGATTACCCTAATATGATTCTTACCACACAATATGTCATATAATGATCCACTTTGTTAAATGAAGAAACAATACAATATAAATATGGAACATAAAAGGATCATCGACTAGTATTGTTTATGAAATTATTCAGGAAGATAAAGGAAAATATTATTGATAGGTCCTATATGATTTAAAATAATTATTTTCATGGGATCATTTATATGTGATTTAGATAGACACATTAGTTGAAATACATAATATTTTACTCTATCTAGATGCAAATCCAGTAAAATAAAAGATTCATAAAATGCATCTTAAATTTACATTATTGGTAAAAGATGAAATTAAAAATATATTAGACATAGGTTTTATTAGATCTAATGAAAATTTTTATTTTTTTTCCAACATTTTCCTTGTCATTAAACTAAATGGTAACATTTGATGTTACACTTATTACCATGACTTAAATAATGTTTTTCCTAAATATTATTTTGCATTGCCTAACATTGACATGATTGCCAATTAAACAATTGGTTATGAAACATTTTAATTTTTGAATGTTTTTTTAAGATATAACCAAATAAAAATTAACTTTACATATTTGGGAAATAATAAAATTTACTACCTCATGTGGAACATTTTGTTATACAATCATGCATTTTGGCCTAAAAAATGTATGAGCCACATACTAAAGGGAAATGCATCACATTTTTCATGATTTAATTCATAAAATATTTAAAGATTATTTAAATGATTTACTCATAAATTCAAAACATTTAAAACATCATGATACCAATTTACAATTATTTGAAAGATTGTATAAATTCAATGTACGATAAAATACCAAAAAAGTGTTTTTGGGTATCATCCAGAAAACTTCTAGGATACATAATTTCACAATGAGGCATCTAAGTTGATAAAAAAAGGTAAAATCTATTACTAATCTACCACCACCAAATAAATTAAAATGAATACAATGTTTACAAGGAATAATTAATTCCATTTGATGTTTTATTACATAATTGGTGGATAAAATAATACCTTTCACACATTTTCTAAAAAATGAGACCAAATTTCTATGGGATGACATTTATCAACAAAACTTTGTTAAAATCAAATAATATTTAGAAATCCACAAGTAATCATGCCTCCTATGCGAGATAGACCATTTCTCCTTTATTTCTCAACCACACGTGAGGCCTTTGGGGTCCTATTATTATAATATGGTGATGATAAAAAAGAGGATAAAAATTATTATATAAGCCAACCATTGGTTTTTTATGAATGCAAATATACAATAATGGAAAATAATATGTCTATCATTAGTATTTTTACACAAAATTTATGGCGCTACTTGCACAATATTGATATCCATGTTATAATTAAATAGGATCCCTTAAAGTTTCTCATGTACAAAACCCATCTAACTGACTACATAGCTAAATGGGTGCTATAAATTACATAATTTGATCTTAAATTTATATCTAAAAAAATATTAAAAGGTTAAGTTTTAGTTTATCAATTAACTGTAGCTCCATTACTCATCTTTTTCTAATCACCAAAGCTTTCTATGATGAATTCAAAACATATAATATAACATACATACATACATACATACATATATATATATATATATATATATATATATATATATATATATATATATATATATATATATATATATATATATAATAATGTACAATGTTCTTTAATGGATATAAAAATATGATAGGTGCATGTGTCAGTATCGTATATTTCACCCTTGAATGAGAATATATGCAATTATTTTATAGATTAGCCTTTTCTTGCAATAACAATATAACATAATATGAGGCCTTGATAATTAGATTATCCATAACAAAAAAAATATAGCAAGGACATTCAAGTTTTTGGTGACTCACAGTTGATTGTTAATCTAGTTACCAATCATTACCAAACCCAAAAAGAGCATATACTCCCATATAATGAAATGGTTGATAAAATTAAAGGCACCTTTGATACATTCTCTATCAACAATATTCCATGAAAAGATAACTGATAAATAGATGCAATGGATAGTGTGACATCTTTGATATTAGTGATGATTATATAAATTTATCATATGGTAGTTATGTCAACCCTCCATTACTCTAGACAAAATGTATGCCTTAGAAGTTCATGTTATTACTCTCAACTCTATAAATGTGATGTATATAATTTATTATGCTGGGCTTACATACCAGATCACTTCACATGAAATTAAAAATGCAAACTAGAATGATGATCACATAGTTATGTTATTATAATCAATGATTTATTCAATTAAGGGCTTGATAGATAGTTGTTTTGATGCCTAAGAAAAGATGAGGAACACACTGCACTTATATAAATACATGGTAGTGATTATGGTGGACACGTTAGTGGTAAGGCCATGCCCCAAAAAATATTATGATAGTTTTACTATTAGGATATAATAAAAAAAATTCATTGAAAATTATAAACCATGTTCCATCTCACAAGTTACAACTAATTGTATCACCATGGTCTTTCTCCTTATGGGTATTTGATTTAATTTTAAAAATCAATCCCATGTCTATAGTGGACATAAATTCATAATCAAAACTAAATAATACTTTAAAAAGTGGGTGGAGGAAATCCCACTTGAGTTTACCACAAGGTCTGACCTATATATGTGGTTTTTTGATGACTACTATTATTTTCCATTTTGACATACCTTCAACTATTGTTACCGATAATGGACTATCATTTTAAAAAATAGTGAAATGTTTTTTCATCAAATAAAAAATTAAACATACCTTTTCTACACCTTATTATCCATAGGGTAATGGAAAAGTTTATGAAACAAACATTTTTTTTCAAAATACTTGGAAAAATAATTGAATTATACAATACTAAATGACACCAGAAAATGGTGTATGATTTATGGGCATACTGCAGTAGTGTTCATACACCTAATAATGACACACCTTACTCCTTGGTTTATGGTACAAAGGTATTTTTACCAATTGAATTATAAATCTGATCCTTGCATGTTTCTCTTAAGGATATTATAAAATATAATGAGTATTGTAAAAAATGGAAACATCAATTAGAACAATTGAGTGCAAAATACATTCATTCTGTTAAAAAATTATAATTTTACCATGATTTCATTAGGAACACATATAATAAATAGGTTAAACCACATTAGTTTTATGTGGGTGACCTGGTACTAAAATAAAATCAAAAGAATACCAATGTAGAAAACTATATCAAAGGGAAATTCAACCAAATTGGTTGGGACCATCCACATTTATAGAAAAACTAGGCAAAGATGTATACCTCATATTTATAATTGAAGGAAAAATTATTAAAAACATAATTAATATTATGAATTTGTGTAAATATATTACCTAAAATATTCTAAAACTACTAAAAACATTCAAAAAATTCAAAAATACTAATTTTTTTAGCATGTTCCTAGTTATATTAGTTCTTGTGAATGTGTTGTTTTCTTTATGTTAGTATATAGAATACCATTATTTTATTATATACATATATTTTTCACACTTAATTTGAGTGTCATAAATGCATACATAGACAAATCATATATTCACATACAAATATTAGGATTTCCCTCCACTCACATCCTAAGTACAATGGGGGAATTTTATTATTTGACCATGTTACACCCAAGTTATATTATTATATGATCACTTTACACTATCATGTTTGAGATTATATACTAACACATACCTCTATCCATGCTTATACTTTTAAATGTATACTTGAAATGCTATGTATTTAATAGTTTATAAACACATATGTTTAGTAACTAGTATGTTATGTTCATGTTAGTTACTTATATTTGGCCTAATATTTTGTTTTAGCACTTCTTTGAGTGTGTTACTTGATTTATATTATCTTAAATTATATTTAAGATTTGAGAATTTGAATATGCTCCATTGGTTGTGTCCCTTGTGCATGTGCTAGCTTATCTGGATAGTTACATATGTCATTATTTGTTATATGTAGATATTTGAATATGTCATTCTTTGCTTTATGGACATTTAAATAAGTCATGTTCCTTTTATTGTGTGGAATTTTAACATGCATCTTGTATGAGGT
>JARHVA010005034.1:262500-300000 GCA_037957365.1 Torreya grandis | reverse complement strand
GGAGTATAATGATTAATTAAAGGAATATTAACCTTTTTATAAGCTCAAAATAAGGTGTAAAATATAAAAATATAGTCATAGGCCTTTTGAGACTAGACCAAACAGGCAACTCAAACTAGCTTTTTGGTAAAATGGGCCTACATGATAAAATATTCATCCAAATGACATGAAATTTTGTGAATATCATAATTATGAATTTATAAAACCATATAAAAAATTATTTAAGTAATATTAGTAGGGGATATTCTCATTATTTTGACATAGTCATCATCCTATCAAAACATAATCATAGTTGGAGTAGGCACTGTTCTTAAGGTACATACAAGTGAAAAAGAGGTTTTAAAATTCATGGTAAGGTTTTTAAAAGCATGAAAACATGATATAAATATTTAAAACACTTTTTTGGAAGCTATTATACCCCATTATCCAAGAAAACTATGCCCTTGATGGATAAAGCAAGCAAGCAGGCCTAAAACCCTCATAACCAACCGATGAAGAAGATGAGTCAAGTTATAAATATATATGGAAATTTTGAGCCATGAAATTAATTTTATGGTATTATAAAATCCCATCATCACCTCCATAACCAATATTTTGGCACATACATTACCTCAATTATACAAACTAGGCCAAAAGAGGTAATTTTAAATTAGAAAACAAGGGGAAAAGGGTAATTACACATTAAAATGAGTTAAGAAGAAAAATATACTCTTAATATCTCTCAGAAACACTTATAAAACCATAAATAATGGTTATTTTATAAATTTACAAGAGCAGATAGGTCATCATGTCAAAAAAAGTAACTATTTCTATGTAAGGTGAAGAGGAATGGCGTGATAAAGCCTATTTCATGACTCCAAATCATCATATATAGGTAATTTATGTTTAAATTAGTAAATATGAGCCTAAAAAATCATAATTAAGTATATATATTCAAGAAACTATGTAGATACCTATGCTTGTTCTTGACATCTCAAGACAAGGCCATTATAAGGGGATATAAGGAGATAAATTAAGGTTATGAGGGCACTCAAAAAAATAATTAAAATAATAATTAGGTTATAATGAATATGTATGGAAAGTTTGAGCCATAGGGAAGCATTAAAATTGATCATCTTGGCCAAGGAGTACCAGCCAATGCTTGAAAAGCATGTTTTCCACCTTGAGATGAAATTTCACATGCTCACCCTCTTTCATACCTTTTTCATGAGACTATTAATAATTTTGGGGATTTAAAGTGCATAGTATAGTAAAATTTTGTGGCATTGGTTCAGATTTTCATGGCTCAAGATTTATGAACAATCATTAAGATCCTGAAGCACTCTTAAACCCTTAGAAAACCCTACTAGTAGATCTATTTGTAGTGATATAAAGAATTATGAAATAAAACTCATTAAAATTTATTTAATATCACTTTTATCATTAATTATACTATTATATATTCATGACCATGGCCATTAGCTATATGGAATTATACAGATCAAGGCAAAAAATAGGTTTTAAAGAGAAAAAAACATAAAAGATGAGTTATAAGGTAGTGTAAATGAACTAAAATCCATGGATATAAAATTTTGAGACTTTTTATTCACCATAAAATCATCAATTGGTAAAAAATATGCTTTAAAGTGTCCTTAAGAGCTCATCCAAATCAACTACTCACAGGAAATCAAGGAAAAACTAGCCTAGTCAACCTGTTTGACTTATTTGTAGATGTTTCAATCCAAGGAGGATTATTTTCATGATATGAGCGATTTTTTCATGTCTTTAACCATCCATTTTTCATTTTTTCAATATTTTTTTTCAGTTTTTAATGGCCACCAATCATAAAATATAAAGCTACTATGTTTATTTTGAACTAGTAGGCCTATTTATTTAATCAAGTGGAGAAGATAATGGCATAGGAAGTTGGATATAAGATATAAATGGAGTCTTATTGTCTATAAATATTTTACACATCATGAAAATCTGGTATATGATGTCATATTACTGTTTCACTACTCCTTTGGATGAGTTAACTAGTATTTAATTGGTTCACAAGCATGCACAACTCATCTTGAGCTCCAACTCATGAACCACCTCACTTCACATCAAGTCTATAATTAAAGAATGGAATAACATGTTTTTAAAATGATATTATAAAATTCAAAAGGGGCCCACCATTTTATTTCCAATGCCAAATTTCATGCATTTTTCATGCAAGACAATTAACACAAGGAGAAGTCTTTAATAGACTATTGTTTGTAATTTATAAAAGGAAATTTGACTTTGAGTTGATTCAAGTTGACTCATCCTTATCACCTCTATGCCTCATTAGATAGATTTATTATATTTTATATATATTGAGGATTTTAATCCATTTTTTAGGATCCCTCGGGTTGGTATAGAGAGACTATACAAAAATTGTAAATTGCACTAGAAATTAATAAATAGAGTTTGTTTACAGATCAATTTATGGTTGTAGTGTGTACTTTTGATTATTTATTTGCATATACATTTGATATATATCTAATTTTATATGTAATTTACTCACCTAATACTAAGATTTCATCCTTTACACGTCACTTGAAGAGTTAAGAATTTTGCCTTTCCTCACTCATATGATGACTGTGTTATGACTAAATTTTATGGATATGACTGAGTTTGAATTTGGATAATGTAATAAAACATTGTTAGTTAACTTGTATTCCCTTTAAATTAATTATAATTTGATGACTGAAACTTCTTCATGTGATAACTATGAATTCTAGTGTCTTCAAGACAACATATCCTTAAAAAGCTTCTTGAGAACCCCTTTTGCTCTTGTAGGTCATCATTCCTTGACTGTTTAGATTCTTGCTTGGTGTGTATATCTCCATCTTGAAGGGTAGTGATAACCACTTAATTGTTCTTTATTCCTCCTCATGGTGTATTGATTATATGGATATGGGGGGAATGGGTGGTGATGGATAAGAGATGACAAAACCATGCATGGACGGTCAAAAAGAGGCTTACTACAGAGAGAATGTTAGTGTATGAGAGATGGAGTGACATGAGGAGTAAAGGAGTATACCAAGACCAATTTTAAGATCCATATGAAATAATGATGATATAATTTACCTGATGTATCATTTTTTAGGTCATTATAGGACAATAAGGTAAAATTGAAACCTAGGACAATGTTAAAACCTTAAACATTGCTAAATTGAGACTTTCTTGGTAATGTTTGAGAGAACATGATGGATTCATATGAATATTTTGAAGAATATCATGGGAAATTTTCATCAATAAAATATTAAAACATGAAAAATATTCATTCAAACATTAAACCAAGAAATTTCTGCTCTCTTTCTGTTTGCTTGACCGTATAATGTCCTTTACATGCTTGTACAAATGTAGATTTGCCCTTGTTATCTTCTAGGAATTTTTATGGATCTCAAACTTGTGAAAAATTATTGATGTATTACATGGAGATTAATTACATGTCCTAAATAATCCATAAAATTTTGGAATTTATTGAAATGATGCACTAGTTAGGAAATTTTTTAGAAAACTGGTTGTCTTCATGGATGAAAGACTACAAAATTAAGCCTAACTTCAAATAGATGGTTCTTGGAGGAGAGGAGGAAAAATTCATATCCACTTGATATAGTAATAATCTACCTAATTCTACTTTATTTTAAAAAAAATTTAGACCTATACCTTTTATGTAATGGCCATAACATCATGAAACCTATAAGATAGTCCTTATGTGTAAAGAAAATAATTGAAGGGTAGAGGTTGGTTTTTGGCCTGTTTTAACTCCAAACACCATGAAATTCTACATGAACCTATGTAATATCACTATGATATTGTTTTATACCCATTTTATATAGATGGTCATATAGATTCCATAATCTTTAAAAAAAATGTATGAAAAAGGCCTTTTCTTGCCCTTTTATTTCACTAAAGCTCTTCCACCACCAAAATTAGAAACTTGGAGAAGATAAAAGAGTCTTTCATGATTTTAAAACACATATTTAATCATTTTACACATTTTAATTTCTAAATTTGGCATGTGGGAGCCCAAAAAAGCCGCTTTTCACACTTAGATTTTAAGTAGCTTTTTTGAAAAGTGAAACTTTTTAAATAATATAAAGTCACATATAAGAATATTTAAAAAGGTAAATTAACTATTTTAATGTAATATTAATACCTTTATTTTAATATTTAAAGACCATTTTTATCATTTTTGGTGAAATAACATAGTTTTACAAAGGGCTACTGACATTGAGTGTCAAATAAGCAAGTGATAGCCTTATAAAAGGCTTCAAATGAAAATTTTAATACATTTTGATCATATTTTTGGGTTTATGTTCATTTGATTCCTTCATTATACCAAAATATAATAGAAAAATTCATGATGATTCACCAATTGTCTTTTTTTTCCATCTCCTTTAGAGCACTTTCAGACCATACAAACACTTGAAACTCTGTCAAAACCTCAGAAAGATTATTGATGCAATTAATGACCCTAAACAACTCACTTTTCACTTGAAAAATATTAAATCATGACAAATTGTTATAATATTTTGACTACATGAGTTAGAATTTAGTCTTGATATGCCAAATTACTAATATTTCTAGTGGTTTATAGGAGTTGACCAACCTGTTAGTCTAGAGAACCTACAATGGATTTGACATGACAATGATAATTTGAGATATTACAACATGACTTGATGACTCTCTTGAACATCAAATAGAATATTTTGGGATTTTAAAACCTTTTTTGACTATAACAACAAGAAAATAAAATAAAATAATAACTAAATGAAGAAGAAAGGACAACTAACCTATGTAAACAAGAAAATAAGACAAACAAAATAGAAGCGAAGCATAATACTTCTTGTGATAATCAATTAAAGAAATAATACAACCTATAAACACTAACCTAAAATGAGAATCTTTCTTCCAGGATCAAATAGAAAGCTATTTTGTACACCATATAACTTTGAAACATGATTTTCATCTTTTGATAACTCTCTTTTGTAGCTTAGAGCATTTGCATCTTCATAATCTATAGGGGGAAAAACTAGTTCTTCTACTACCAATTTTAGGTACATGAGTTGTAGATGTGAGTTCAAGACCCAGTCATACTCCTTCCAGATGCATGTACTTTTTAGGACAATCTCAATTATTCTTTATTCATGAGTAGCTGATTATGATCATGTTGGGTAACTTAATGTGTATCCTATGTCATATTTGCAAGGATGGGCTCTAAGAAAGATGGATCTAAATTCATGAATTCTTAAGGACTTTTCAGTTCATATTCAGCTTCCAAGGATAGGTAAACATCTTAAAATGAGGAGATAAGATGGTAACCATGCCTGAAATACTCAAACATGTCATCTCTTGAGAAAATAAATTCCTAAATTTGATTTATTGAAGAGCTGGTTGCTTTTTATTTGATGAAAGTACCTCTCTTAACCTAAAATGTTTTACAATCAAGTAACAAATAACCTAAAATAATGACACTAAATAAATCTAATTATTTGTTCTCATTTAGCTAAATTACTATTTGAAATTTTTAAAGATGAATGTTAGAATCAAGCATATTAATTTCTTTATCACAATCATGAGGCTTCAAGTCTTCTTTTATTATATTAGATTGGTTCACTTGTTGATCTAGTATGATTTGTTTTTCATCTTTTTTTTACTAATTAGTACTTGACTTATATCACTTATCTAAGCACTTATGGATTGCCATGATGATTGGCAACTTCTATGTGATCAAAGAATTCATGGAAAACATCTTTAACTTGTCCCACTAGAACATATTCATCTTGGATATCAACAACCTCTTATTCATGTACTTATTCATGTACTTTTAGATCATAATCTATCTTATCTTCCTCTTTTAATTCATCTTATTGTACATCTTGAGATATTGGATCATGCCTTTCCTTGACAATGAGTGTGTCAATGATCATGTTCTCTTCATATTCATGCAATACTATTTCATCTTCATATACCTCAACTATAAATTATTTAATTTCCTCACAAAGGAGAGGATCTTTCTCAAGAATAGGCATGGTAGACCCCTAAAAGTACTCAATACTATGAGAAATGTCCAAAGGAGTTACCATTGATGCATGATTTTTCTCTTGAATCTACTCAACCTAGATCATCTTCACCTCCTCTTTCTACTGAAAGTTTTATTGAATGGCTTTACATGAAGGAAAGGCCTTGGGATCTTAAGGAGGGAGAGGTATCAACTGAATGACTTAATTATTTCTTTACATAACAACATTTGATTCCAAGTTGGAAACATGGGTTTGGGAACCTTTTGAATGAAGGTATTGTAGCTCGAGGAATGATTTGGAAAACCTCTTGTTTATATGGAGTTGCAATCCATGTATATTGATATGGGGCAGCATGAGGTGTTCTCTTTTGAGATTAAGATAGGTTACCTAATTTTTATTGATTGTATGCTAATATTTATTCATCAATCATTTGTTTGGCTCTCTTTATCTCCTCAATATCATCATGAACATTTAATGATTTTTGGAAGGGTGTTTGATATTGGAATTGATCTAGCTCATATTTAAGGTAATAAGGTTCATGAGGAGTATTATGAGGATGGTATGAGCCACCAAAATACTGACATGGATCATGATAGGATGCATATGGAGTATTATATAACTGTTCATAAAGAGATGAATGATAGAATTCATCTCTATAGGCTATCATAGCCTAGAAAACACATGAAAATCAATTAAATTATGAACAAAATTTGCCTTTTACCTATGAGATAAGGACCATAGGAGTACTTAAAACTATGTATAAAGATGAATATGCTTCAATTTTTTACTCCAATGGTTGTATCTATGTCCCACCAGGCATACCAAAACTATTATCATGCTTGTCTATTATATCAAACCTAGAGGTGTCATAAGGGCACTTGTTTGGCTATGTTAAATGTTTTATTTGCTTATGTTATGAATTATATTCATAATATTTGAAAAATAAACCTCTATTAATGTCAATATTTATATTTAACTTAATATTTTCCTCAACATCAGCCATTAATAAAGTCAAACCCTACCCTAGAGGGATAATGTAAACAAGCAGGCCTAAAACCCTCATAACCACTCGATGAAGAAGATGATCCAAGTTATGAATTTATATGGAAATTTTTAGCCACAAAATTAATTTTATGGTGTTTTAAACTCCCTTGAGAATCTCTATGACCAATTGGTTGGCACATATAGTACCTTAACTATACAGACTAGGCTAAAAGAGGTAATTTTTAACTAAAAATCAAGGAAAAAAGGGTAATTACAAATTAAAATGAGTTGAAAATAAAGATATACTATTAAAATATCTCATTAGAACTTATATAACCATTAGTAAGGCTCATTTGGTATATTTTCAAGAGCAAATAGGTCACATTGTCAAAACAAGTAGCTATTTCTATGCAGGTGAAGGGGAATGGCTTGATCAAGCCTATTTCATGACTCCAAATCATCATATATAGGTAATTAATGTTTAATATAGTACATATGAGCCTTAAATATCATCATGAAGTCAATATATTAAATAAAATATGTAGATACATATGCTTGTTCTTGACATTTCAAGAAAAGGCCATCAAAAGGGGATATGAGCTAAATCAAGGTCATGAAGGCACTAAAAAACATCATGAAAATAATAATCAGATATTAAGGGACATTTATTACAATTTTGAGCCATATGGAAGTATTATAATTGATCATCTTGGCCAAGGAGTACCAAATAATGCTTGAAAAGCTTGTCTTCTACCCCGACATGAGATTCACATACTCACCCTATATCATATAATTTGCATGGGAATATGAGTAATTTGGGGTATTTTAAAGGATTAATAAACTAAAATTTTATGGTATTGTTTTATAGTTTCATTTTCTAGGATTTATGAACAATCATTAAGATCTCAGAGTACTCTTAAACCCTTGAAAAATCTTGCTAGTAGACCTAATTATGCAGATATGAAGAATTATGAAATAAAAATAATTAAAAATTATTGAATGTAATATTTATAAATAATTAAACTCTCATAGATACATGACCATGGCCATTATTTTCATAAAATTTTATGGATCAAGGTATAAAATAGGTTTTTGAGATAAAAATCATAAAAAATGAGGTAAAAGGTAGTTTACATGAAATCAAATCCATGGAGATAAAATATTTGTATTTATTATTCATAATAAAATCATAAATTGGTCAAAAATATACCTAAAAGTTTCCTTGTGATCTCATCAAAATCAACCACTCTATGGGAAATCAAGGAAAAACTAGCCTAGTCAACCTGTTTGACTAATTTACAGATGTGTCAAGGCAAAGAGGACTATTTTCATGATATGAGGCATTTTTTAATGTCTTTAAATCATTAATTTTTTATGTTTTCAATATTTTTATATGTTATAATTTCCACCAAACATACAAGATAAATCTACTATGTCTATTTTGGCCTAGTAAGCCTATCTATTCAATTAAGTGGTGAAGATAATGGTGTAGGAGGTTGTATATAATAGATAAATAAAATTTTATTTTCTCTAAATATGTTACACATAATTAAAATATATTTTATGATGTCATATTAATTTTAAAATACTCCTTTAAATGAGTTAACTAGTCTTCAATTGGTTCACAAACATGCACAACTCATCTGGAGTTCTATCTCATGAGCCACCTCACTTCAGTTTTGTTATCTATTTAAAGAATGGAATATAATGTTTTTAAAATGAGATTATAAAAGTCAAAAAGTGCCCAAAATTTTATTTACAATGCCAAATTTCATGCATTTGTCATGAAAGACACTTAACACAAGGAGAAGTCTTTAATAGACTATTGTTTGTAATTTGTAAAAGTAAATTTGACTTTGAGTTAATTCAAGTTGACTCCTCCTTATCACCTATATGCCACATTGGATATATTTATTATATTATATATATATATATATATATATATATTTAATTTTAAAACATTTTTTAGGATCCCTTAGGTTGGTATAGAGATACTATATAGAAATTGTAACTTGTACCAGAAATCAATAAAGAGAGTTTATTTATAGATCAATTTATGGTTGTAGTGTGTAATTTTTATTTTGATTTCTATATAAGTGTGATATATATATATATAATTTTTTAGCTACTTTCCTCACCTAATAATATTATTTCATCCTTTATAAATCATTTAAATATTTAATAACAAAAATTGAGTTGAATGTTGTCAATATGCAGTGTCTTTAGAGACCTTCATTCACACACCTTCAATCTGTAAACCTTCTTTAAAATCTTGATTTGAAACACTAATGTTTATGAATGATATAAGAATGTTTTTTTGACAAATTTTTCCATTTTAATCCATATGCGTGCCCAATTTTCATAGTTTATAGAGGATCATAGGATAGTTTTCATTTTAGTAATCCTCCTTACTCTTTTCATCCCAACATCAAATATGTTTAGTAATTTATTATAATTTCAAATATTTAGAGGAAATATCCTCAAAACTATAGGTATGATCTAGATATAGGTTTACCATATCCTTAGATCATTGTAATGCTAGTCTAGATATGAGTCAAATCTAAGTAGTCTTAATTAAGTTGGGTACTATTAGGTTGTTAACAGTTTTGGCATGTTTGGTGGGACATATATCCAACCATTGGAGTAAAAATTTGAATAATATTCATTTTAAAAATTATTTTCAAGTACTCTTATGGTCCTTATCTTAGATGTAAAATTTAAAATTTGTAAATAATTCAATTGATTTTCATGTGTTTTTTAGGCTATGGTATCCTATAAAGATGAATTCTATCATTCTTCTCCTTATTAACAGTTCCATAATGATCCATATACATCCTATCATGATCCATATTAGTATTATGTTGGCTCATACCATCCATATATTACACCTCATGAACCTTCTTACCCCCAATATGAGCCAAATCAATTCCAAGATCAATCACCCTTCTAAAACTCACTAAATGTTCATGATGAGATTGAGGAGACAAATAGAATGAACCAAATGATTGGTGAATAAATATTAGCCTAAACACAAGAAAAATTAGGTAGCCTGTATCAATATGAAAATCCACTAACTCTTACTACCCCATATCAATATCCATGGATTGAAACTCTATATCAATAAGAAGTTTTCCAAATCATGTCTCTAGGTAAAATACCTTTAGTATAAGAGGTTCCTAAACCCAAGTTTCCACCTTGGAATCAAATTTATTAGTCAAAATTTTTAATGGAAAGAAATAAGGAAGTAATTTATCCCACACCACTCCCTCCTTAAGATCCCAAGGCCTTTCCTTCTTAGAAATCCATTCAAGAAAACTTCTAGAAGAAATAAGAGGTGAAGATGATCCAAGTTGAGTAGCCTCAAGAGAAAAATCAGGCATCAATGGTAACTCCTTTAGAACTTTCTCATCTTATTGAGTATTTTCAAGGTTATACCATGCCTATTATTGAGAAGGAGTCTTTAATTTGAGAGGAAATTGAAGAATTTACAATTGAGGTATATGAAGATGAAAGAGTATTGCATGAACATGAAGATAACATTATCATTGACACACTCAGTGTCAAAGAAAAGCATGATCCAATCTCTCAAGATTTATAGGAGGATGAATTAAAAGAGGAAGCTGAGATAGATGATGATATACAAGTACAATAAAAATTACATTAATAAGAGGCCACTAATATCCAAGAGGAATATGTTCCATTGGGACAAGTTGAATATGTTTTCCATGAGTTCTTTGATCACACAGAAGCTTCCATTCATCATGACAATTTGAAAGTGATTGAAAAAGTGATAGAAGTCAAGTACTAATAAAAAAATTAATGTTAATAAAAAATCATGATATATTAGCAAGTGGAATAATTTTAAATATTAAAATAAGACTTGTAGCCTCATGATTGTGATCAAGAAATTGATATGCTTGCTTCTAACATTCAGCTTGAAGAAATTCCAATTATAATTTAGCTTAAAGATAATTAATCATTAGATTTGTTTGATGTCATTATTTTAGGTTATTAATTACTTTATTGTAATGCATTTTAGGTTGAGATATGTACTCTCATAAAAAAATAAGAAACCAACTCTTCAAATAATCAAATCAAGGAAGTTGTTTTCTCAGGAGATGACATGTTTGAGTATTTCAGACATGGTTACCATCTTCTATCCTCATCTTAAAATGTTTTCCTATCCTTGGAAGTTGAATATTGACTCAAATGGCCTCAAGAAGTCATGAAATAAAATCCATATTTATTAGAGGCCAACCTTGTAGATATGACATAAGAGACACATGAAGATACCAAACACAATCATAATTGGCTACTCATGAATGAATAATAATTGAGATTGTTCCTTCAAAGAACATGCATCTAGGAGGCATATTATTGAGTCTTGGACTCATTTTTACAACTCATGTACCTAAAATTGGTAGTAGAAGAACCAGTTGCTCCACCAAGAGATTATGAAGATGCAAATGCTTTTATCTACAAAAGAGATTTATCAAGAGATGTAAATAATGTTTTAAATTTATATGGTGTAAAAAATAGCTTTCCATTTGATCCTAAAGAAAATATTCTCATTTTAGGCTATTTTTTTTAGTTGTCTTGTTTCAATAAGTGATTATCATAAGCATTAGTCTACTTCCTTTCTATTTTTTTTGTCTTAATTTCCTATTTACTTAGGTTAGTTATCCTTGCTTCTTAGTTTAGTTGTTGTTTGCTTTTAGTATCATTGTTCTTATAGTAAAAAAGAGGTTTTCAAAGCCCAAAAAAATATATTTAACATTCAAGAGAGTCATCTGGTCATATTTTAATGTCTCAAATTGTCATTATCCTGTCAAATCCATTATAGGTTCTCTTGACTATCAGGTTGGTCAACCCCTATGAGTCACTAGTAATGTTGGCAATTTGGCATGTCAAGGCCAAATTCTAAACCCCGTAGTCAATTTTTTTCATAGTTTATCATGATTTCTTATTTTTCAAGTGAAAAGTGAGTTTTTCAATGACATCAATCATGTCAAGCATCTTTCTAAGGTTTTGACAGAGTTTCAAGTGGTTTTATGGTCTGAAAGTGCTCTGAAGGAGATGAAAAAAAGAAGACAATTGGTGACTCATTATGAAGTTTTACTCTATATTTAGGTATAAGGAAGGTATTAAATAATAATAAACCCAAAAATATGATCAAAATGTATTAAAAAGTTCATTTGAACCCTTTCATAAGGCTATCACATGCTTATTTGACTTTCAGTGTTAGTTGCCCTTTGTAAAACTATGTTATTTTACCAAAAAGGAAAAAATTGGTATTTAAATATTAAAATAATGGTATTAATATGAAATTAAAATATTTAATTTAAATTTTAAAATATTCATATATATGACTTTATATTATTTTAAAAGTTTCATTTTTGAAAAAAACCACTTAAAGTAAGTCTAAATGTGAAAAGGGCCTTTTTTGGGCTCCTATGTGCCAAATTTGGAAATTAAAAGGTGAAAAATGATTAAATATTTCTTAAAAATTCATGAATAATTTTTTAATATTCTCCAATATTATAGTTTTTGTGGTGGAAGAGCTTATGTGAATTAAAAGGGCAAAAAAGGGCCTTTTTCATGCATTTTCTTTAAAGAGTATAGAATCTGTACGACCATCCATACATAATGGGTTTTAAATAAGATAACCAGGATATTATATAGGTTAATGATAAATTTCATGGAATTTAGAGGCAAAATAGGCCCAAAACTGACCTCTATCCTTTAATTGCTTTCTTTGCACACAAGGATTGCCTTACAGGTTTCATGATGATATGGACATTAGAGACAAGGTACATTATAATTTTTTTATCAAATAAAGTATACTTAGGGAAATTAATTTTAGAGTAAGTGGATATAAATTTGGCCTCTTATACTTGATGAACCATCTATTTGAAGTTAGGCTTAATTCTATAGTCTTTCATCCATTAAGGCAACCAATTTTTTGTAATTTCTCCTAGCTAGCACATCATTTAAAGAAATTTAAAATTTGAAAGGATTATTTGGGAAATTTAATTAATCTCCATGGAATCCAATATTCATTTTTCACACTTTTTAGATCCATACAAAGTCCCAAAATATAATCAGTGCAAATATATGTTGTACAAGCATGTAAAGGAGATTGTACAACCAAGGAGAGAGAAAGAGATTTAGAAATTTCTTGGTTTCATGTTTACAAGGATATATTTCATGTTTTCATATTTTATTCATGAAAATTTACAATTATATTATTCAAAATATTCATAATAATCCATCACGTTCTCTCAATCATTACAAAAATAAAGTCTCATTTTAGCAATGTTTAAGGTTTCTTAGCATATTTTGAGGTTTTAGCATTATCCTAGGTTTAAATTTTACTTTCTTATCCTCCTCTAATGGCCTCCAAATTGATACATCAGGTCAAGTATATCCTCATTCTTTTATATGGCTCTTAAACTTGGTCTTGGTATAATCATTTTTTCCTCATGTCACTCCATATCTCATACACTATCATACACTACCATTCTCACTATAGGAAGTCTCTTTTCCACCTTCCATCCATGGTTTTGTCATCTCCTATCCATAACACCCCTTTCACCCATCTCCATCTCATCAATACACCATGAGGAGTCATGAAAAAGTAAGTGGTTGTCACTGCCCTTCAAGATGGAGATATACACACCAAGCAAGCATCTAAATAGTCAAGGAATGATGACCTATAGCAAAAAAAGGGGATCTCAAGAAGTTTTTGGAGGATATGTTGTCTTGAGGACACTAAAATTCATAGTTATCACATGAATAAGGTTTAGTAATCACATTAAAATTTCTCAAAATGGAAGAAAATTTCACTAAAAATGTTTTTTCACCTTCTCCAAAGTCAAACTCAGTCATATCCATATAATTCAATCATAACATAGTCATCATATGAGTGAGGAAAGGCATATTTATTGAGAAGGTTTGGTTATGACTTGAGTTTTATCAAGAAGGACCATCAATGAAGGATTATAAATCCTAATATAACTCTATTCATGTCATAAACTTTGAAGAGGTAGTCATGATTACAATCAAGTCTCCACAAAGTCACCTACAAGCCTGAGTGAGGTCAAACCTATAGTTGGTAAAGGCCTTAATGCAACTAAAGTCCTATCAAAATGAAAATAAGGAAAGTTGATTCATTCTCATACATTAAAAAAATGTATTAATTGATCACCAAGAATAGAATCAAATTACAACACCAAAAATCCTTGAGTGCATCAATAAGATGACCTATGGGACTATTTTGAGGCTATAATAATAAAGTGTTGCAACAAATAAGTTATTTATTCCTATTAGGCTTGTGGAAGTTAGTTGAACATAAAAAATGCATGAATAATAAGTTATGGCATAGTAATTTTAAAATATATTCAAGAACAATACTTTAAAATTGAAATAGGGTTTGAGAATAACAAATGAAGACCTACATCTATCCAAATTGATGAGCTATAGCCAAATAGCTGAATAGTACTATCGAAAAGATGACTTCAAGGATTATGAATTTCATTGGAGAGATTGGATTTATGAAATATAATCATGAAAAATGAGGGAATATTTCTCATATTTTTACTTGTTTCAAACTCTCCAAACTTTCTCAAGTTCACACTCAATCTGTACAAGGACCTACAGGTAACTAAAGTACAATTAAGTATAAAGAAGAAGGAGAATATGTCTATTTTCATAATGAGGAGATAGTGGCATGGTTTGAAGGATATTATCCTATAAGGTCCTCTATTTTATGAATCTTATGATCATATTTTTCAAGAATAATATATGATTTTGACTCATAAATAATGGTATCAAATCTAAAACACCATCTACAACTCTCTTATAAAACAAGTCCTACCTTCAAGTTTCAATGACCAACAAGCATAGTGGCCTGATGGAATGTCATGTTAAATAGAGTTTATTAAATACATAATGATGAAATTATGTATAAATAACATGAAATATTACTCCAAACACTAATCAATAGTCCAAGCTAAAGCATGAGATACTTACCTACAACCATACCTAAGCTAGGCCTATCTCCAATGCAAAGGTTTTCAAAAATAGTGGTCTACAAGGGTTTCATGTTCAAAGAGGGTGGTTAATGAGATTAATGAGGATTAAATTGTAATTTATATGAATATTATGTCTCAAATTACTAATACACATAGTCAAGTTCACCCTAAGAAGTGTACCTACAACCATACAATTAAGCCTTCTAATTGACACAATCACCTATTAACAAAAGGAGAACTCAAAAACACTCAAGTCAAGGAGAAAATATGAAGATATATTATCCATATAAACTGAAAATGGACATATAAAATTCCCTTATAAATATCATGAAAACTTTTTCAACTCATGAAGGTACAATATAGGTTAGTGTATGGAATATGACTATGTGAGAGATTAAAAGCATTGTTTGAGGGTCAACATGCTATCAGGAAAACTTGAAATGGATATAAAGTGATTTTAATAGTTATTAATAACCAAGGAGGATATAATTATAATCAAAAATATCCATATATCATTAAATCACCTACAATACTGATTGTACATTTTCATAATGGAGGTTCTTGAGAAGATAAGGTCTAGAAGAGGTGACATGAAGATGAAAGTTGGAAAATGGAGAGTGATTAAAATGAAATGATGAGTTTATTTATTTATTAAAATAATATTAAAATTTTTATAATCTCAAAAAACTTTTGAAAAGATAAAAATATAGTCATAGGCCTAGTGAGACTAGACCAAGCAGGCAATTCAAACTAGCTTTTGTTGAAATCAGTCTATAGGACAAAATATGCATCTAAATGACATGAAAATTTGTGGATATGTTAATTATGAATTAATAAAACCATATAAAAATGTTTTTATGTAATTTTAAAAGGATATATACTCACTATTTTTACACAAACCTTAGCCTATCAAAACACATGGAGAAGTAGATAACTCAAACTAGCTTTTGGTAAAATGGGCCTATAGGACAAAGTATACATCATAATGGTCTAATTTTTTTTATATTTTGTAATTTTGACATAAAATATCCATAAATAATAATTTTAATCTCAATTTTTTTTATATTTTCAGGTTTTTGACATAGTCATCAACCTATGAAATCACAACCCTAGTTGGAGTAGGCACTATTCTTAAGGTATATACAAGTGAAAATGAGGTTTGAAACTTTATGGTAAGGTTTTTTAAATATTTAAAACATGATATAAATATTTAAAAAAACTTTTTTAAAGTGATTATTCCCAATTATCCAATAAAACCATGCCCTTGAGGGCTAATGCAAGCAGGGAGGCCTAAAACCCTCATAGACACCTGATGAATAAGATGAGCCAAGTTTTGCATATAAATGTAAATTTTGAGACATGAAATTAATTTTATGTTATTTTAAAATTCCTTAAGCACCTTCATGACCAATTGGTTGGCACATACAGTACCTTATCTATCTGAACTAGGCCAAAAGAGGTAATTTTCAACTAGAAAACAAGGAAAAAAGGGTAATTACACATTAAAATGTGTTGATAAGCAAGACAAAATCTTAAAATATATAATTAAAATTTATAAATATATATTAAGGGTCATTTAATAAATTTACAAGAGTAGATAGGTCACCATGTCAAAACAAGTAGTTCTTTATATGCAGGGTGAAGAGGAATGGCTTGATAAAGCCTATTTCATGACTCCAAATCATAATATACATGTAATTAATGTTTAAAAAAATAAATATTATCCTAAAAAATAATTATTAGGTCAAAATATTGAAGAAATTATGCATATACCTATGCTTATTCTTGACATCTTAAGACAAGGCCATCAAAATGGGGTAGAATGAACTAAATCAAGGTCATGAGGGCACTCAAAAACATCATGAAAATAATAATAAGGTACTATGGGACATTTAAGAAAATTTTTATTCATAAGGAAGAAGTAAAATTGATCATCTTGGCCAAGGAGTACCAGATAATGCTTGAAAAACATGTTTTCCACCTTGAGATAAGATTTCATATGTTCACCCTGTTTCATACCTTTTGCATGGGAAGATAAAGAATTTTTGGTAGTTAAATATCCTAATAAAATAATTTTTTTTGGATTTTTTTAAGAGTTTCATGGCCCAAGATTTATGAACAATCGTTAAGAGCTTGGAGTACTCTTAAACGCTTATAAAACCCTACTAGTAGACCTATTTATGGTGATATGAAGAATTATGAAATAAAACTCATTGAAACATATTTAATATCACTTTTATAATGAATTATACTCTCATATATTCATGGCCATGGCCATTAAATATATGGAATTATACGGATCAATGCAAAAAAAAAAGGTTTTTGAGAGAAAAAAACATAAAATATGACGTACAAAGAAGTTTACATGAAATCCAATAAATGGAGATAAAATATTGGGAATTTATATTAACCATAAAATAATAAATTTTTACAAAATATTCCTGAAATTGTCCTTGGGATCTCATCCAAATCAGCCACTCTACAAGAAATCAAAGGAAAAACTAGCCTAGTCAACCTGTTTGACTAATTTGTAGATGTTTCAAGCCAGGTATGACTATTTTCATGATATGATAAATTTTTTAATGTATTTAAATTTTCCATTTTTAATTTTTTCAATATTTTTTTCAAGTTATAATGGCCACCAAGCATAAAAGATAAATCTACTATGTCTATTTTATCCTAATAGGCCTATCTATTCAATCAAGTGGAGAAAATAATGGTGTAAGAAGTTGGATATAAGAGATAAATGGAATTTTATTTTATATTAAGATATTAAAAATCATTAAAATTTTATCTATGATGTCATATTCATGTTAAACTACTCCTTTGGATGAGTTAACTAGTCTTTAATTGGTTCACAAGCACGCACAACTCATCTTGAGTTACAACTCATGAGATACCTCACTTAAATTCATTTTTATAATTAAATAATGGATTATCATGTTTGGAAGAGGAACTTATACAATTTAAAATTGGTCCACCATTTTATTTCTAATTCCAAAAGTCATGTATTTGACATTTAGGACACTTAACACAAGGAGAAGTCTTTAATAAACTATTGTTTGCAATTTGTAAAAAGAAAATCAGCTTTGAGTTAGTTCAAGTTGACTCCTCCTTATCACCTCTATGCCACATTGGATAGATTTATTATATTTTCTATATATTTGTGATTTTAAACCATTTTTTAGGATACCTCAAGTTGATATAAAGAGACTATATAGAAATTGTAACTTGTACTAAAAATCAATAGAGTTTGTTTATAAATCAATTTATGGTTGTAGTGTGTAATTTTTATTATTTATTTGCATATAAGTGTCATATATGTCTTATTTTTTAGGTCCTTTCCTCACCTACTACTATGATATCATATTTTATAGGTCACTTGAAGAGTTAAGAGCAAAAATTGAGTTGAATATTGTTAGTATGCTATGTCTTTAGAGACCTTCATTCACATACCTTCAATCTGCAAACCTTATTTCAAACATTCATTTGAAACACTAATGTTTAGGACTGAATTTATAAATTTTTTTTGACACATTTTTCTATTTTGATCCATATGTGTGCCCAAGTTTCATATTTTATAGAGGATCAATCACTATTCAAGTGCATCACCATCATAAAATAGTTTTCATTTTAGTAATCCTCCTTACTATTTTCATCCTAAAATAAAATAGGTTTAGTAATATATCCTAATTTCACATATTTATAGGATCTATACTCATAACTATAGGTCTAATCTAGATATAGGTTTCCCATAGCCTTGGATCATTCTAATGTTATTTCAGATATGAGTAAGATCTTAGCAGTTTGATTTTAGTTGGGTGTTATCTAGGTTAATAATAGGCATGTCATACAAACATGAGATAAAATATTTTACACTTATCATATCCAAACTTTAGTGAGGTCATGCTATAAATACATAACATCCACTCTTGCACAAAACTTTAGTTTAGTTATATGATTCATATATACACTTACATTAGAATCCTATACATTACACCAATTTGGAATGGATTAGAAGTAAAGTTTTTAAGATTTATGACACATATAATCTAGATTATATATATTATAGGTAAATATTTCATGTTATGGCACCAAAAAGTACAAAATTACCAATTATACTACTCACCAAGATGTAATGATTACACCAACATTTAATGTTGTCAAGCCTTTTCTATTGTATTAACTAGTTAGTTTTGTATGTTGAAGTGATTAAATCATTAAAACTCACCATATTTATGTATTGGAGTGATTTATTCATCAAATCTCACAAAATTTATAGGATGATTTCATTAAATCACTCACCCTCACAAGATTATATATATGCACATTTGAGTTGTGTGATTGAGATATAATGATATCAATGGCCATGTCATAACTCATCCATGTAATAGATTGGGGGAATACTACCTTATAAAATCACCCTTAAAATCTCCAAGGTTAAGGTTTTAACCCTTTCTAGTCCCAATTATTTGTAAGAATAATTACCTAGTCAAATCACTAAGAGAAAACATGGTTGCACTGACACACATGTGTACTCCTTCCTTGATCTATTTATTTTAAATCATTTAAATTATTTAAAATTTAATATTATATACATTGATTTAAATTGTAAAATTCTCTTAGTTATAGGTCATACATCATAAAATCACTCAAAGTGGGCTCAAGTAAAGGTAAGGCATGTTATACACACCTGGGTAATATTTATTTCCTTTAACCTAGTAATTTATCCTTATGCATTTATATATTAAAAGGGGGGAAATTTAGATAATAAAACTAAATATTTATGACATATTAGTGTTATATATTTGACAAATATCAATCAAGGATCTACCCTTCAGTTCTAGACCTCCCTACTACAAAAAGGATCATATTCACCATCTCACTATACCTAAATGATTATCTCTTAGTATGATCCATATAATTTAGATGACCTAGGTATTTTGTACTTCACCAAAAACTTAAAACCTGATAAAAATCATTTATTCCTTGTTTTATATCCACACCTATTTTCTATCCTTCTAGACACATCTGGCCATAAAGAGACACTACTGTCACCAATAGTGTTTAGATCCTCATCTAGCATCCAATTGCCAAAATTTATCCAACTTGAAAGTGATTCAAAGTATGGATCTCAGCCTATTTGTCTTATTAAACCCTATTGTGAGATATTTTCAAAAGGTTTGTTATAAATACAAGTCTAAGCATTCTCATTCGTCATGCATAAAATACCAAGTAAATACCTATAAAATATAAATCAATCATTTACATAACCAAACTATTCTACCATATTCATACTTATTTTAATCCCATGAATATGAGGAGTCACACTATAGGTCGAAATAATTAAAATATTAGCCCATGATTGATATTTTTCAAATTGTAAGCTATATCACGACATGCATAATAATTTAATATATTTCACCCTTGTGCACACACTTTACCACACATATGGGAGACACACATAAGTCTAAGTCCATTCTTGGAGTATTGGCCATGAATGTAGTGCACATTGATAGAGAGGTATTTGGGTTTAGTCTAACATTGTGAGACCATAACCATTTTCAACAAACCCAATACCAAGGGTGAATAAAGGTGAAGTGATATGGTTTGATCAATTAACAAAGAGTGATAACCTGTATTCAAGATCTAAATAAATCAATAGAAATGTGACATAAAACCTATAAAATTGAAGTTGGTTACACCCAAATCTAATTAATATTCTTTATTGGACATCTGTGTCACAATAATATACTAGCATTGATGGCAGTGTCCAAATATGATAGTAGTGTTTACTACCACATAAGTACAATTTAAATAATTTTATGATTAATCTAGAATATTGAAATTACATAATTTTCACTTTTTTCTAGTCTATATATGCTTGTGAATATTAAACCAACTAAGTACCATTATTTATTATTTATTAATTATTGTAATATCTTTTAATAGTTGTAATTTACTATTTTCAGCAATATCATGTATATAAATTAAAAATATTTTTTTATCTAAGTTTTATATTAATTGGCATACTATAGATTAAATTATCACCCTTATGCTTGAACTATTTATATATTCTTAATCCTCTACTCACCAATATAAAATTTAAGGGTTAAACAAGATGTATAATTATTTTTGACTTGGGTATATTGATTTCCCATGTGCATGTTTCTTATTCATATGTTTAAATGCTTGTGTCTTATTGAACCTTAGGTTGAGGATCTTCATCTTGCATGGTCTCTTAAATATATTATCCTTCACACCTTCTCCTTATCTCTCTTCATTAGGATTTTTTCATACCATTTCATTTTCTTAATTTTATGGGTAGGATTCATGCATAGGTTATTAATGTGCCACACTCTTTCTCATGAGTCTTACTATGTGAATATCTAGTCTTAAATATATTTAATCTCTTTTTTCCTTTATGGATACTAGTGTAGGATTATCCACTAAAGGTGTCTACTAATAATATGCCTTAGGTGAAAATTGTATCCATTAGGGTGATTAAGGCCTATGAGGTGATCTATCCATTGTGGCTATTTGGGGCCTAAAAGATGATTTAGTCTTAATTTGTGATTGGTGTATGAGATATCATAGGTGAAAATTATAGTGATTTTATCTTAGACATATATGAACCTTATTCAATTCCCACTTCCTCTCTACCTTATTCTTATTTAAACTCAATATTAGGTCTAGCTATGGGAATTTTATATAAGACCTCAAGGGTTACTTGTGATTCACCCTTGGACTAGGTGCATTGGCCGACTTCAAATTTTTTAGCTTCCTAGGTTAGGGATACCCAATTATCATTTATGAATCTTGGTAATTTTTTTCTTAATTTATTTGTTATTTATTCTCATTATGTACATGTGTATTCTTTAATTTTGTTACCAGGGAATCTTTAGAATACTCTAGCTTAATGTATTCATTTTTGTGCTTCCATTTATTTATGTTCTCTTTAAAATCAACTTTACTCTTGAAGAATAAAAGTTCCAATAGTTGTACCATTTCATTCAATTATAATTCATGTCTAATGGTTACATCTTTGTATAGAAACCCATCCTTCCAAGTCCTTTCCAATGTCTCATCTCAATGTAGTAATATTATTTTAGTAATTTATCATAATTATGCATTATTTTTTTTGAATTTACCAATGATGAAATAACCTATGAATGATGTTAACATTTCACTACATAACTCTCTCTTTGGAATTTTCATCATAAAGATATCAAGGGGATGGTTCTCCATTTTCTATTTTTTTACTAACATCACTCGAATTTTGCATTTATTCCTCAATAGTTATTTTTTTATGCCCCTCTACCAATTTCCCTCGATTTATTCTAATGTATCAATTACCTTATACTTTTCTTTCATATAATTCTTATCTTTTTAATTTATTTTCTACTTTATAAAATCTTGATATTTGAATATATTTTGATGCTGGCCATGGAATACTCACTATTATTTCTCCTTATACCAAACTATAATTACCTCTATTCAGCCTGAATTTACCTACTTATGGTGTACTTGATAATTTGTTGTTGAATTATTTTCTCAAAGCCAAAAAAACCCTATAATTCACTTGAAATTCCATTTACCCTAATCATAAACTTTGTTTTATCCTTAAGATATACTCTTTATATTTTCAAACTCTCAAATTTTATATCTCTAATGGTGATAATTACCTTAATAGCATTTATATTTTCCATCCCATCCACTATCTTTCCATTTTACACCTACACCTATATTTGTCATCACAATGACATCATCTCTTATACTACTTATATTAGGTGTCACATATGTCATTTTCCATTCCTAGATTGCTAGGCTACATGCACTCTTCCACTTTTTCATGCTTATGCCCTATAAGTTTTACATCTTTGGATACTTGGTTTTTTCTACCCACACATCCAACTACTTTTATAGATGGTGACTTCAGAAATTCCTAATTTTATCCCCTTTTACCTACATTGATTATGTACATGGTCTTCCAGGGAAAAAATTACTTGTCTAAGTATTGTTACAAGTTTACCCATGCACTGATTTTTCTACCATCTATAAATAATGCACACCAAATTTTTTGTAAAACTTTCCTTTCATCATTCATTGTTGTCTTGAGTGTAGTTATCCCATATCAAAAAATTTATTATTAATATTTATACTAAGATTTACATACTAATTAAAATGCAAGAATTATAACTAAACTGCTTGTGCACACATAAAACTATACATAACAACAATTTGGAAAACATGGGTTTTATTATCACAGAATAAAAAAAAAACATTTAAAAGAATGACATGATTATACATTTTTTTAGGTAAAATTTTATTTTAATTACAAGATTATTTGTATTAATTCATCACCAATTAAAAATGGTATGGTTTTAACCTAACTTTATTGAAATTCCTGGGTGGAATTTATCCATATAGAGTGAACAAATTTCATGCCCCAGCATCTAGTATATCATGGATGATGAACCAACCCATCCATATGATATGAAACTTTAATGGATGATTTTCATACCTATAATAATACATAATAACATGCACACCCCTGCATAGAATTATTTCCTTGATGTGATTTTCATAACACACCTTTTTCTTTGACTTCTTAACACTTTTCCTTCATTTGGATAAATGACACTTTTCATCTAGCTTCATTACTTCCCATAGTTTCATATCTAATGACTCCCTATAACATATGTTTCTTGAATGATATATACATTATGAAGGAATAATGAACTCAAATAGAAAGACTATCCCATTTCCAAACACTAATGATAATGAGTTATATTCTTATAGGTGATTCTGTAGGCCCACAACATAGTTGAAACTATATCATCTAGATATATGTAACCTACATAAATAATATTGGTAAGAGTTGTTCCTAATATTATGTTAATTAAATATACCTTCCTATTTTCCTAGGGGTGATAAGAATTATTCATGTGCTGTATGATCATAAACTCACCAAGAATCATATGCATTATTTCTCCTAGAAAGTAACTAAATACATCAATTGACAAACTGAGTGGGCACTAATAATTTATTATTATATTATCTAATTTATTTATTTACTTATTTTTTGATTTTTTAGAATTGTAATCCTTTGTAAGAGTTATTATTTTGGATAATTAACCTTAGTTTGGGTCCTTCCTATAGGTTTTTAGGCTTTTCCTAAGTCTTATGTCTGTGTGCATTTATAAATGCTCTTTACTCTATTCTTTTTAATTTTCACTCACCTCTTTAGTCCACTTGTTAGATTTTGAGTTACATGTAAATCTTCTTCATATACATGGCACACACATCCTCATCACTTGTAGTAATATTGGGGAAACATGACATACATGTTAAATCTTGCCCTTATAACTTATTTTATCTCTTATCTATTTATAAAGCACCCTCTTCTCCCTTTCTTTAATGCTTTCTACAACACTCTCACAACACTCTTGTTGATATATTCTTGATATAGAATCCTTGATGATATCTTGGCCTAAGGAAATTATTCTCCTAGCTTCTTCATGATATTATAATTGGAGACTTCTTGTGCAAGCTTTTAATACTATTGTGGGTTTTTTCATTGTTTGATGGTTCCCCACTTGTCACATTTACCTCAAATTTGTAGTTTCTATTAACTTAAAGGTATCATTGCTCCTTAATTTTTATTTCTTATTTAATGTATAGTTCAATATGTGGAAACATTTATATCATGGTATCTAAGATATGACTCTTATAACATTGCATGTTGAGATTTTTACAAGTCATTAGGTAGAAAAGAAGCATTTTAACTACTGATTTTCTGCTAATATTTGCACATTATTTCTTGACTTATCTATAGTTTACCTTTTTTAAAAATAAGTAATTTTTTTTCTTATTTTTTGCCTATCATTATTTAGTATACATGTTATTTTTCTTGTTAAAATATTATTTTTATAAGCCTTCTTTAAATCTTCTATTTTTTTGGTTTTTGGCATCTTGATTAATGCTTATACTTGGTTCTAGTTATTATGAAGTCATTATTTGACCTTGTACTATGTTTTGGAAACCTTTGTTCTCTTTATCTATTTTTTGCATAGCATTTTTTACCATTAAAGTCTAAAAAATATAACTGTATATTTTATTAGAAAGTTTCTTTTTAAATTATTGGTTTTTAAATAATCAAAGCAAAATAAAACTTTATTTTCTCCATGTGGCACAAAATCAGTTTGCTTTAAAATCCATGAAATTTATTGTAGCTTTTGTACCATTTAAAATGGAGATTCTTTTTTTAATGCCATGTGAGAAAAAAGTAAGGACTTTGATTTTTTTTATAAATTGAGAAAAAACCAAAATATTCCTTATGGATATATATATAAGGAATATTTTGTTTTTTTCTCAATTTAGAAAAAAAATCAAAGTCCTTACTTTTTTATCACATGGCATCAAAAAAAAAGTAATTTACATTGTAAATGGTACATTTTTTTTGCATTCCAAAAATTAAATACTTTTATTAATATTTTATCTTTTATACGATATTACATATTTCTATTTTTTTAAAAGGTAAAATTTTTATTTAGTGAATTAAATAAAGAATATTTTCAAACAAAAAAATAAATTACCAAGTGGAATACAAAGCTATTTAATTGATGTCTTGGTGTAGAATTACATTTACAAGTTAATTGATTTAAAAGTTTAATTTTGACGAGAAAATCTTATTTTAAGCACCATTGGATTTTTTTGTAAGCTCAAAACTTATTATTCACAATTTTTATTGTGATTTTTTTGGGCATTTGGTTAAGATGAATTTTTTCAATTTTATTTAGATAAGATAATGTTTATAGTAATTGATTTATTTCAATGATAGATAAAGTTGTATCTTTTACTTTCATGGATTTTAAATTGGCCATTTTTTTCATTTTCAAGTTTTCAAGAAACCTATACAAACTATTTTTTTTAAATGAAAAAATTATTACACTCAAGAAAAAAATTTCATGTCAAAATAATAATTAAAATAATTTACAAGAATATTTTATTGAGTAAATGCAAATTAGGTAAATTGTCTATTAATTAAATGCTAAATTTGTGTCTTTTGATCATAATACTAGATCTCACAATGGTGAAACTTTTTATGCTTCTCAAACCACTAAAAATTATTTAAACACTTCTTCTACCAATCCCAAATTAAAAATCATGCACACTATGGGATACTCAGGTGTTGTGCTTCATAAGTATGAATATGGTATTTTTGAACTTATTTTGCCTACTTCTAATGTAAATTATAAAGGTCTTAGTTTTGATAATTTTACTGATTCTAATGTAAATTTTATATATTATTATCTTCCACATATAAGGACTTGTAATAAAAATTATTTTGACTATACTACTTCTAATTCTCATGCTTTTGTTAAATTGCTAAACCTTTTTATGAAATACACAGGTATCATATACCTAGATGTTAGAAATTACACCCATGCGAATATTGTGATAAATATATGCATGACACTTAGCATTGTTGGAAAATGACCAAATATCCTACCTCTAAGGTTAAAACTAATTGGATTATAAAATTAATTGCTATTTTTTATAAAAAAGATAAAATGCTTGTCGTTTTCCAATGCCATAGTTGCTTTAATGCTGAAGGTGATGCCAAGAATGTTTTAATGTAGATCTAAAGTAAATCTGAATACTTATGTAAAAATTTCAATGGAAATATAGATCTTCAAATTCCTAGCAAGATAGTGTGATGCCAAGGTAAGATGTCTAACAATAGATCTATATTTTAATATTTTTTATCTCCTTGAGAAAAACTTAGACACTATAGCAGGGTGCTGGTGGATGCTATTGGAGGGCTGGGCATGAGGTTTTGGAAAAAAATTCTTGTTGATTTTCCTTCTAAAATGGAATGCATCCAAGGTAGGAGGATTGAAGACAAAATGTGGCTACTCAGATCTGGAGTTAATGTGACTATTGTTGTTGGTAGTTGGTTGATGCTCTAGATAAGAATGAAAAAATAGAATTCCACTCTCCTCCAATGCCTATCTCTTCAATGATAAGATCTGATAGAGTAATGAATGTAATAGACTTTGAGATGGAATTTTCTCCACAAATTTAGAAAATTGAATTGTATATTTAGATGCCATTTATAGATATGAAAAAAAGATAATTTTTAGATCTGTTGGCAACCTAGGCTAGATGATGCCATTGGAGGGATTTTTGGCTTTCCTATAGCACTTACAAGGATGGGTGATTCAACTATATGGTTACCAAAAAATGTTAATATTTCTAATTAAAAAATTGATAAATATCTATATTAATTCCAAATCTAACATATATAAATTTGTATCATAAAGATATAGATATGAAATTGTACAGTCCAACTCTCCAAAAAAAAATATCAAAATAAAATGACTCAATAGTAATATTTTTAGCCCATATTTTAATAAAAGTATTAATAAAATGTGGTAAAACAAAAAAAATTACATACAAGAACATTATTCTACTTCCCAAAAAATGGCCAAAATTTTGACAGTGTTTCGACTTGGGATGGTTAAAATTGGAGTAGCATATCAAATCCAAGAATCACATGTACTTGTCTCTCGATCTCCACCAAATCTCCAATACTTTGAAAAAAAATATCCATGAATTTATTTCTGTGGTACTAAATGGAAGCCTGAATAGAATTGCATTAATTGAATTAACTAAATCACTACAAGAGGTATTTATTTATGAAATAATAAGTGAGATTAGATCTCCTAATCTATAGGAGATTATGAATCATAACGCAAATAATCACACCTAGGAAATACCCCGTATAACTAACCTATGTCAAAAAAATGTTAATAAAACCTTGAGACATTTATTAAAAAATATCTAAGATTAATTATTCTAACATTTGATGTCTTCTTGTGATACTTTTTCTAATTATTCACATAGAATATATTTTGCAAGTGATACATCTTTTTTTTATACAATTTGATTAACTAAGTAATTTTTTTCATTCTTTATTTTTTGTTTCAAAAGATATATGATTTGTTTGGAGATTTTTAACTAACTTATTTTCATATAGGTTTATGCATTTTATGATGGGAGTTATGTTTGCTCAAATTTTCCTACTTTTACATCTTCTTTTATTACTATATATATATGTAGATTATATTTCAATGGCATATTGGTAACTTAAATTGAAACATTGGTGTTAGCTTGCTTGTTTGTTAGGGTTTCATGGATCATTTCTACCTCTTGTTGGCCTTTGTTATATTTCAAATTGACAACATTATTTGTAGAATATTTTTGGAGATCCTTTGTGATCACACTTTTATCCTCGAGACTTTTGGTGGCACTTTCTCTTCTTTCTTTCTCAAACTATTGAAATTTCTCTTCAAAAAAGTTTCTATTAAGGGGGAGTATTATGTAATTTCAACTCCCTTACTTGTTTATATAAAATATTATCCACTTTTACAACCCAAAATTAATCTTAAGAGGGAGTTTTGGAGAATTAAACTTAATTCAAATCCTTATTATAAGTTTATAGGCTTTTCTTAAGTCTTATGTGTGTGTACATTTATTATATTTATAAATTCACTTTACTCTAGCATTTTGAGGTGTTACTCACCTATTTAATCCAATTCTTGGATTAGAGTTATTTTCATGTATATTCTCTCCCCCCATATGGAACACACATCATCCCCACTTATAATAGGATTAGGGATACATGGCACACATTCTAAATCTTGCCTTTGTAACTCCTTTTCTCTCTTAGCTATTTATAAAGAGCTCCTATCCTTTTCTTCAATGCTTGCTATAACACTCTCAAAACACTCTTAATGATCTAGTATTTCTCTTTCATCCTTGATGATATATTGTCCTAGGGCCTTTTTTTACCTAACTTATTCATGCTATTATAATTGGATATTCCTTGTGCAAGATTTTAATAGTAGTGCGGGATTTCTCACCATTTGATAGTTTTCACACTTATCACATTCACCTTAACTTTATGGTTTATGTTCAATTTAAGGTAATATTGTTCCTTAAGTTTTACTAGTTATTCAACATTTTATTCGATCTTTGGAAAATTTTTTATCATATTCTTCCCATATTGTCAAATAGTCTATAGTTGTGATTATATACCTTGCTCCAATTTTTTACTTAGATAGAATTATTTTTATAATAAAATTTATAACCCATTTCTATAATGGATCTTGTGCTATCATATGGATTGAAGGAATTTCATTCCTCCCATTTGGATTTCCAATCCTTTGATATATGTCTCATCTTTATGTGAATATATTTGAATCTTGATAGAAAATACATGACTATAATATTGATAATAATATTTTAAGCATGTTGGCATCACCAACATACTAACCCCTAATTATTCCTTTGTGACATTTTTAAAATATTCCTTATATCTCATACTCTAGTAAACACATATGTCAACACATAATCCATTACAAGTGTATATAATTATCCTCTAATGAGTTGATATGGTGCTACATAAACTCTCAGTTGTTCCTTACATCTGAATTTTGAGTTACTAGGTGTTACCTTTTAAGTTATAAATGTTTCAATATTAATTAAATATAAAAACAAAATTAAAGTGGCCATGTATAAATCTAACATATTGGGTTGGAATGAGTAGCCTACTATCTAGTTGGTAACTTTTGGTTGGACTTGGAAAGGGTTAGATGAGATGGTTAGATACATGGGTATTCTTTTTTCCCTAACAAACTCTTTAAAAAATATGTGGGAATGGATTTTTGATTAAATTAATAAGAAAATTATAAAATGGCATGGTCATCTGCTATCTTTACTAGGAAGGATTCAAGTCTGCCAGAAATTTATCTCATCATATAGTATATAATATGCCTCCTATTAAATTTTTGGCAAAACTCAAATCAATATGATCCACATAATCATAAGAGATATATTATGGTTGGATTGGAAAGTGGGAAAGAAAAGGCCATAGTCTTGTGGCAATTTTGATTGAAACCTAAATTTTTTGGTGGACTGGGGATAAAGGATCTTTAGTTATAGGGAATAACTATGGTGGTTAAGTGGATAATAAAAAACTCCATTATAAATGAGCCCTAGAAATTCCTGGTTAGGAATAATATTTTGAGAGGATTTCCTAAAGGAAAGCCAAAATTGAAAGGGTTAAATATTGTTGATCTTCTCATAGGACCCTCCACATTCAAAGTTGTTATCTCTCCCATATTTGTCTCTATATGGTTAGCCTAGGATGTTGTCAAGCCCTTAATTATTTATAAAAAGGTCTTCAACTAGTTTGGGACATTATGTTAGGGATATAGATAATTATAGTGGAATTTAAATATAAATAAGACTCCACTAATCCTCACCAGGGGATGATTTACCTTTGATTAGTAAAATAAATGGTTGAGGAGCTTCAAGGATCTCTATTCCCATGTAGGATAGGCCTCTTGGTTAGATCTCAAATCTAGATTTTAGTTATTTGATTCTTAGCGAAGAACTTTCACCTTACTCCAAACATCTCCTAAGGGAAGAAATAATGTGGTGTTCATGGAAGAAGAGGGTGCGTTATGGGATAGTTTGAAGTGGAAAAAAGGCTTGCCTCTACTTGAGTATACTTATAAAATGATTTACAATAAACTCTCCTTCTCTAATGTCTCCTACCTCACACTCAATCTTATCTTGTCTGTGCTTGATCCTAAGCATGCCTGGTCTTTCAGGTTTGATGTGATTTGGGCCACTTGTCTTGAACCCAAAAAATCCTCTTTTTGTTGGTTACTAATGTATAACAAGTTGGCTATTAGTTCTATTTTGAATAATTATGGTCTTGCTAATCCTTTTTGATATTTTTGTAGTGTAATTGAAATGGTTGAACATTTTTTTTGTCCTATCCTTATGATACTAAGTTATGGCATTATTGTCTCAACCCTTGGAATGTGGTTTTTAGTTGTGAGATTGGCTGACTAAACATTGTGTTTGGTTATGTATGTCCTTAGATTAAATTCCACCTCTTTTTTCATAAATTTTGGATTGTATTATCTATTGAGATTTTATGGTTTTTATGGAAGCAAAGGAACCTAGAGGTTTTCCCAGGGAAGGGTAGAGTGTTACTAAATTCATAATTAAAATCATCCTTAATTTTTTATCTTTAAAAATATTCCTCAAGTTAAAAGTGCCTCAAGACTAGCTTGAGCAGTTCCTTAGGATAGGTCTCCTCAAGGTTACCTCAGACTTCTTGATTGATTCTAGGAAATACCCTAGACTAAGCCCCCATCCTGACTAGGTTGTGTGTCACCAGAAGACAACATAGGTTCAAATTTTAGAGTTTGAATGAGACTATATTTAAGATACATACTTTAGCAAAGCCAATAATTCAATGCAATAATGGATCACCCTATTTGAATCTGATTAGAATGGTCTCAATGTCTAGTTGGTTGTGAATGAGAGTGTGTTAGAGGATATGAGTAATGAAGAGCATGGTAGCTATATTATTAGAGAAGACAAAAGTTTACTCCATTTGACCTGAACCTATTCCCTAAAGTTGGTTATGAGAATATAATTATAGGGCCTATATCTTGTGAATTTGATTTAGAGGCATGTAACTAGGGTGCATAAGAAGAAGTATGGAAGAAGATAGATGAGAAAATCAAAACTTTTTATAACAATTTGGAGAGGCTAATTAAAAGTGGAGGCTTAGTGGATGTTGAGGGCTCCTAAAGCATGTGAGATAAAGCAATATGAAAATATTATTAGATAAAGTCAACTACTATCATACTAAATTAGCCTCAAGACAAATGTAAATGGGACCTATTGGTGGTAAAAGTGATTCAAAGGGACCTAAATTATCTAACTCAAATGATGGATGTGAAGGTGAAGGTATTGATTCTAGTATGGCACAAGACCCATATGATTTAACCCACCACCTTTAGGGTTGCCTATATTTGATAGCTACTATTTGAATATGTGTTCTTGTTGATACTGTTGGTTTTAATTTTCTAGGCTACCTATTTGGAGCCATTTTTATATTAAACTATCGATTATTATGTTTATTGATGGAGGATACCCCACAACTACTTTTGTCTCTACTAGAAACTTTGTAATTTTTTGGCATTTTTAATGCATATATTAGTAATCGGTCTTATATATCCAAACACACACACACACACACACACACACACACACACACACACACACACACACACACACACACACACACACACACACACACACACATTAAAATATCATATGAATCTTATAGACCTTCACATTAATAATATCATCTTTCATATTACATGATCTCTCCCTGGTATTGACCCTTGAAAAATAATTTGGTCCCCAATTATGTTTTTGAGATTAGACTACCATTAAAAAATGAAACTCCTAAAATATAAAGATAAATGTACAAATCCTTCCATGAAAAACTAACTTACTGGAAAAATAGTTGAAAACTTCATGATTTGTCAAAAATATAAATAGATTAGCAAGAAAATATTTTAAAATTTTATGGAATGTATATACGATGGTTAACACATAAATCTTAGATGTTTTATAATTATGTTTTTCTAAATATATATTATTATTGGAAAATTACATTAGGTGATCTATATTTACTTTACTTATATAATTGAGGATAACATAAAGTGTAATCTTGGATGCATCTACATGAACTTTTAAGGGTGTGTTATAGTTAGGGAAATATAGAATTTATGCACGTAGAAGATCTTACTTAATATTATCAAATACTTCCTTTTTTAATTTAAATTTAACAAAAGGATTATCATTCCTTATGAGTTATTCCATTCACCCTAAAATATTAATTTCCAAAGTAGATCCATTAAACTATATTTTATCAAAAACATCTCTAACATACTGAATGGCAAAGTGGGTTATGATATTAAGTGAATTTGACATCTAATATGTAAATTAAAAGGATATTAAGGTGTAGGAACTTTTATATACACTTATATAACCTCCATGGTCTAACACACAACCACTAACCATTGGTTTTCCTGATGCATCTATCTTGACCCTTATTGATTCATAGCACTGGAGACTTTATTTTGATGGTTCCTTTACAAATCATGGTTTAGGGGAATGAATATTGTTTATAACACTAAATAGAGATCTTATCCATAAGTAATTTCATATTAATTTTACATAAATAAAAAAATAATTAGAATATGAGGCTCTCATTACCGGAGTTCATCTTGCCATCAAAGAGAATATCCAATATTTTTTAGTCTTTAATAATTCTTAACTCATCATTAATCAAGTCAATGATCAAAATTGAAAAGGTATGATAAGATCATTCCATAAAAAAATAGTAGATAGCCTCAATAAGTACTTTGCATCTATTCAATTTAAGTAGCTAACACATGCTAACAAAATTTCAACACATACCATGGCCACTATTGGGTCACTTCTAGAAATGTCCTCCAATGTCTAAAAATATCAATTTTTAATTGAGCAACTCATTGTACTAGCATAAAAACATCCAAAGTTTTAGATGGTGTGAAAAATTGTTTGTCCTAGTTCACCCTAGTATCACAATATTTGTACCTACCTTCATAACCCTTTTATATGACTTATTATGACCCCATAAAATATTTCATCCATAACACTTCCTAATATACCTTAGTCAATGACATGATTTATCATAAAGGATATGATGAGATGTTTCTTCATTATTTAAACTTAAGATAAGATGATTCAACTATCAAAGACATTCATAATGGGATCTTTGGGGACCATACTAGTGGAATGGTCATTGATAAAAAACTCTCTTGTATGGTATATTACTAGCTGACCATGGAAACCAATGCATTCACATATGTCAATAAATGTGTTTCTTTATAGAATCATGATGATTTGATTCATGTTAATTCACAAGAATTGTAACCAATCACAACTCTTTGGCCATTTTCAATGTGGGGATATGATATGATAGGGAGTATGAACCCCACCTCATATGAGGGCCATAAACACATCCTAAATGCTACTTAATATTTTATAAAGTTGGTCAAGGCTATTCTTCTCACTATATAACCTTAATTTGGATGTGGATCTTATTTTAGTGGTTAGAGTTAAGTATATACAAATGAGATGGCACAATGGTGGATATTAGATCTATAAGAGTATAATTAATGTAATAAACTTAGGTGTACCATATAATAAATACATAAAGTTGAGATAGGATATTAATGGAAATACAACTATGCTAAATATAAAAATGATATAAAATAAAACACTTATCTATTTTTGATGCTAACATAGTGTTGGATTTTGAACAAACATGAAGAAGGTAGGAAGTAGACTCTAGATCAATTATCAAATTCTAGATCTGGTGCCTCTAGCTCTCTAGACACTTACATTATCTTGGGATAATTTTATTGACGATAATATTTGACTTTGAGATTAGTTTCATGTATGGAATATTCATTGAAATAGGATTCAACCATCTAAATACTTATGGGTTTGGATATTCCTTCACTCTCACACATTCAAGTTTGGGTCATGGACTATCACTCCTAGTGAAATGGCAAAACCCTAGATTTACATCTTCAATGTGGCCTTGGGAAAAAATAGGTTAGTGGGAACATGATATCGAGCTAACCCACAATGACCCCATTATCAAAAGGTGTTAGATATATAGCTAATAATTTTGAATAAGAATTTAAAATCATTTAGTTCTCCCTTACATGTTGGCTTGTGTGTCAATCATGTAATGTGTAAAGATAGCATAACAGTGACCTAGCTTGTAAATTAGTAAATATGAATTTATGACTACTCCTTTAGTAATTCAGACCTATAGTTAGGGTTTTCCTTTGACTAATATCAGAGTAGGATAGAATAAGAAAGCTTTTGGTAACTTGATTACTCTTTTGGTATTTTCTAGGTTTCATAGGTGGTGAATGAATGAGGGTTGATTTTATATTTTACCAATCTTATCAAGATATAACTTGCATTAAAGTACTTGGGCTGACCATTGTAATATGTTTCATTTTCAAATTATATGAATTTTGGGCACTATACACTTGCATTAGGTTAGAACATTAATGTCACTGATACTATATGACCCAGACGTTAGTGTCCAAGGATAATAATAGTAGGTATAAGCTCAAAACTTATAGATGATAGGACCTAGGTTTCCCAAAGCTCTAACACAACTTGTCAGATTTAAGAGCACATATGATTGCCTTTGTATAAGCAACTTAAACATGTGGAAATAACTAGAAGAACAAATAACTATGAATGAGAAATAACACAAAATATGAGAGGTAACACACAATTGTATTCAACTCAGTTAGAAGGAAATTACAACAAAGATATCACACTCTTCTTCCACTTTGTGGGCATACCAATAATCTTCCCTCAAGAGTAATCTTCTCTCAATATAGGTCACAATAAACAACTCAAGCACAAAGCTATTGTTCACCTCAACCAGTCAGTACAACACTGCTAGTACAACTAAGTACAAACTAGTACTCCAAGTAGATCTCACCATGATCTTGCTCCTTGATGTGTTGCTATCAACTTGGATCTTGCTCCCCCGCTGATCTCCTTTTGACCCTCAGACACACACACCCCTACAGACCAACCCTGATCTTACTTATCACATGTAGATCTCCACCATGATCTTGCAACACCCTGCAGATCAAAACCTGATCTTACATACATGAAGAATCCTACTTGATTCTACCACGGGAAGAACTCTCCTAGTTCTACACTTTACAATACAGCCCCATGGGTCTATTATATAGATCCCATGAATACACTAATTTAGACAAGTGGCTCAAGACTTGAAGTAGTCTTTAACATACAAAAAACCCATTTAACTAACTAATTATTCATCAACAATAGTTCTGGAACCACACAGGTGACCGACATTGGTCCCTGTCTACCTGGAGGTGACTGACATCGGCTGACTACGGCCGATGTCGATTGCTTTTTGTTGACCCCTACCTGATGTTGGTTGTGGCCTATCGACGTCAGTGATTGTGACACTCAGCAACCCTCCATGTTTGCATCTGGGTGAAGCTTTTAGCTCCACAACCTAAAAATATCCCACTTGGATATAAACAACTGCACCTATACCTATACCATTACATTCTCTAATCTATATCTTGGCTTGTATTCCTCTTCAAGCTCAATCTTGAAGACCACCCACCACACAACCTGTGGTGCTACACTTGTGTCTAAATTTCTCCATTCTTACCTTACCTTCTTCTACCGTTGCTATACTCCCACTCAATTAGAAACACTTGAGAGTAACCTGTAATCAACAAACACCAACCATATTTGAACCACCTGTTAGTAAACCTCACTCTGAGAACCTCCAACCTCGCTCTGATACCATTTGATGGGACCTAGGTTTCCCAAAGCTTTGACACAACTTGTCAGATTTAAGAGCACATATGATTACCTTTGTATAAATAACTTAAACATGCAGAAATAAATAGAAGAACAAATAACTATCAATGAGAAATAGCATAGAATATGAGAGGCAACACATAATTGTATTCAACTCAGTTAGAAGGAAATTACAACAAAAATATCACACTCTTCTTCCACTTTGTGGGCATACCAATAATCTTTCCTCAAGAGTAATCTTCTCTCAATACAGGTCACAACAAACAACTCAAGCACATAGTTGTTTTTCACCTCAACCAGTCAGTACAACACTACCAATACAACTGAGTATGAACCGGTACTCCAAGTAGATCTCACAATGATCTTGCTCCTTGATGTGTTGCTGTCACCTTGGATCTTTCTCCCTCGCTGATATCCTTTTGACCCTCACACACACACACCCTTGCAAACCAACCTTGATCTTACTTATCACATGTAGATCTCCACCATGATCTTGCAACACCCTACAGATCAAAACCTGATCTTACATACATGAAGAATCCTATTTGATTCTACCATGGGAAGAACTCTCCTAGTTCTACACTTTACAATACAGCCTCATGGGTCTATTATATAGATCCCATGCATACACTAATTTAGACAAGTAGCTCAAGACTCGAAGTAGTCTTTAACATGCAAACAACCCGTTTAACTAACTGACTATTCATCGACAATAGTTTTGGAACCGCACAGGTGACCGATGTCGATCCCTGTCTGCTTGGAGGTGACCAACGTCAGTTGACTACTGCTGATGTCAGTTGCTTTCTATTGATCCCTGCCTGACATCGGTTGTGGCCTACTGACGTCAGTGACTATGACACTCAGCAACCCTCCATGTTTGCATCTGGGTGAAGCTTTTATCTCCACAACCTAACAATAGAGGTATAAGATAATTATATTTTAAGAATTTTAGGTCAGATGGGATGTGAGGTTTGTGGAAATAAGGAATGTGTATAACTAATAGGAATAAATAGGGTCATGAGTTTTCCAAGTGTACAAGATTGTGGTGTTACATAATCATAAAAAAACATCGACATTCCCCTTCCATTTAATCTAATAATATAATTTCT
>JARHVA010005034.1:222500-255000 GCA_037957365.1 Torreya grandis | reverse complement strand
TTATAGATTGACAAATTTAAATGGAGTTGGTTAAAGGGGAATATGTTAGTGATATGAAGATGAATAAAGACATAGTTTGAACACAAGAAAGGTGATTAGAAATAAGTTTCAGAACTAGATTCAGATAGAGGGAATTGATGAAGGTGAGAAATAAAAACAAGTGTATGATCATGCTAACTAAATCAAGTGTATGATTATAGGTAAGATCTCTGAATCATTTTGGTATCATAATAAGAAGGTCATTGGGAAATAGGTGAATAAGATATGCATGAAGAAAAGGTACAAGTTTATTTAAGAATGATTAAGGTTGTTTAGAAGGTTGATAAAGAAAGTTGCGGGTATAAGAGAGAGAGATAGAAAAGTGAGAAGTTGTAGTTAAATCCCTTAAGCCAAGAGGCTTGTAGAGAGAGAGAAGAAATAGTGATAAATCTAAGAAATAAGCTCAATAAGAGAGATTAAGAAAGAGAGAGTAGTCCCAAATGAGGACAAGAAAGAGATAGACTCTATAGAGAGAGAGTCAAGTGAAAGAGGCCAATTAAAGGTCAAAGAAGGCAAGTGGGAAGGTTTTGTCAAGAAAAAGAGATAGGTGTGATTACCTAGATAGAGAATGTGAAGAGTAGAGAGTGATAGAAAAATATGAAGGGCTTGAGACAACAAGATGGCCATAAAAAGAGGAAAGAGGAAGATAAACAAAGAAGATTGCCGAGTTGAAGGCATATTTGATAGGTTTAGAACGAGCTTTGGTAGAACTTAGACTCAATTTTTCAGTTGGAGTTAGAAAAAGAATGAGATGAATTGTCAAGGACATAAGTAATGAAGAGGAAAATACAAGAATATATTGTAAAAGTGAAGGGATAGTTGAAGGTGTTAAACAAGCAACCTAAGAAGATAAATGAGAGGAAATCAAGCCTCATGATTTACCATATACTAATGATTTGATATGTGTGAATGTAGGTTTGAGAAATGATGAAAATGATGAGATAGTTGGGCCAATTAATAGTCTTAAGAAATTTAAAAAACAAGCATATGATTAAGTGGTGTTCAAGAGGCACCAAGAGGCTCAAGATAGAATCATGATGATGGAAGATGAACAAGTAGGTCAACCATCTAAGAAGCAAGGTTTCATGAAGTAGGAAGTGGTCCTCACTTAAGAGGATGTAAATGAAGGTAAAGAAGCATTGGGATAGTAATATAAGGAAAGGTATGAGGATTAATCTAGTTTGTATGAATCATTGAAGAGAGAATATGGATTTGATTCTCATCAAATATATAGAGATATGGTTAAGGAAGTGATAAAGGAAAACATAGACTTATGGAATGTAGTAATAGTGTCTAAAATAAGAGAAATCATGAAGGAACATAGAATCCATGCACATGAAGACACTATAAAAGAAGAATTTGTAGTATTTGAGGTTGAAGAATATGTTGTAAATGAATGAGAAACCATACAAGGAGAAGGAGAAGATGCATTGGTGGATGATGCAAAGAAGAAGGATGAAGCATACATAACACATGAAGGTGATTCAAAACAAGGAAAAATATGAGCAAAGAAAAGAGTTGGAGAATTCCTCAAGAGCATGAGGAGATACATGTTTTATTTAATGATTTTTTGTATCTTGAAGGTGTAACATGGAGAAAGATGGAAAGATGAAGAAAGAAATATAAGTGTGTCTCAAGATAGCACATGAATATGAAAGAGAGATTGGTTTTAGTAGAAGATAAGAGAAAATAAGGTCTCCAATACTAAATTATGAATTTTGATATAGGAGGGCAATAAAAGAAGATCAAAATCTAACACATCAAATTAATATTGTTTATAACTTTCAAGGAAATTTTTATTTGCCCCTCGGTAGTATGATGCAAGGGAATCTTAAGTGGTCTCCACTTTTGAGTTTTTTTGGTTAGTATAAGTAAAATATGATGTGTTTATAGTGGATATGTTATTTAGGTTGTTTTAAGTTCAAATTTGAGTCTATATAGTGCTTTCTCACCAAAATACCAATTTTAATATTTGAATATGTCAGGTGTGGTTGGGAGTGTCTTGGTGTGGTGGCAAGGAATGTTATGTTTTAAAGATTTTTTCTAAAGTAATGTATGGGTCTTAGATATTTGTGTGGGTGTAATAGTAAAATAAAAATTCAATATACTACCATGTCATTTTATTTAACATGAGAAGTAGTTATCAAAAGGTAGTTATAGGTTTTCTTTCAAATGTTTGTAAGTTCTATGTTTTGGTGTGAGTCTTTGGTGGAGAGAGAGGTATGAGGAGGTTTATATTTAATTGAAATAAGAAACAAAAGTACACCTCCATTTTGATATATTAGTTGAGTATTTTATTAGTTATGTATGTTTTTCCTTATGTAAAGAATGCATAAGACTGTGTTTGTAATGAATTCAACAAACTATGTTTTGTAATGAAAAAGGAAGAAATATATAAAATTTTATTTAAATTTCAAAGGTTGAATGAAATAATTTAGAATTTAAAAATACTAGGCATAAATTCCAAGTAAGTTGTTAGAAAGTTGATCATGTGGAGATCTGTGTTGTAACCATGTTTTATTTATATTTTGTTAGAGAGAAAGATTGAGTGTGTATTATTTTGAGAAGATTAACCATATTGAATGTGTTTGATTAACATCAATACATTTTTAATTATTTATTTTCAAAAAAATTAGGTCCCTAAAACACTAACTATCAAATGACTAATGAAAATTACTTGGATTGAGTTTCATTCTCTATAGCTTCAACACTATCAAATGACCAAGATTCAGTAATTTTCACTGGTGAAATAAGTGTGTAGGAATAGGAGAAGGTCCTATGAAGGAAAGAGACTACAACAAACATGGTTTCATCAATAAACAATTTTTTCTTAACCTTTGTTAAACCTATGCTGAGTAGTCAGTTGCCTAGGTTACTATCTACCACATTTTTTAACTTAGCATATGTTTTGGGCAACTAGTATTTAAGCTTGGTTTGTAAAACTTGTTGTATTTTGATGATTTGATCTAGTATACAACTTTTATTTTTTCTAGTTGATAACTAAAATATATTCAATGAATTACCTTAGACTATAATCTAGGGGGTTAGGAGGAGAGTAAACCTAGGAAATAACCATAGAAGTCTACATGAACTACCATGTGCCTTAATTAACTATGGAAAAGAGAATACCTTAATTAGGAATGGGTTAAAATTTGATTGGTGGTTGATTGATCTTGAGATGTCTCTTTATAGACATTGAGCTCACTTAGTTCAAGAATTGTTACCAATTTGAAAAGGAGTTAGACAAAGCATAATAGAAGTAAAATCAATAGATAGGAACCATAGGTTAGGAGAGCTAAGTTTGGATAACTAGAGGATATCACCTAGGTGGTCTAGACACATAGTTCTAGTTACATTTTTTATGGCCAAGATGAAATTTTGCAATCATCTTAACATGTTTTATGTAGTCATCATTTGGATCCTGACTATGTTAGTAGTAGCCAAGGTCAATTTTGATGGCCATATCAACATCACTATGCAAAAACCTTGTGCATAAACTTATGCTAAATTTTTTGGATTCTTTATTGAGTGAGTTTAGAACTTAGCCAATAACTTGTGCCTAATAGTTGAATGATGATGATTGAAGGGATTGATTAATTGTGCCTGATTAGAATGAATTATGGTGTGTATTTTTATGGTTTTGGGTGTTATGTTATAGTATATTATATCATCCCTATCTTTTAGAGAGAAAAAATTGGCATGATAACATGGACATGATTAGAGGGATAGATCTACCAGCATTCAAGGCTTTTACATTGTTTGCTTTAACACTTGGAGGAATGAAAGAGTAAAGGATTTTTATATCCAATTAGAGAGATTGTTGAAGGGTTTCATAGTAATAACCATAAAAGGAATAAACTTCATCCATAATAAAAGAGAAAAAACACAAGGATTAGGACAAGGCACTAGATAATCATCTATAAGATAATGCTTATGTAATATTGATGTTCAAAAATTGGGTCCATCATGTTTAACCATAATTTGGACATGGATCCTATTTTAGTAGTTAAATTTAAGGATATAGAAATGATAGGGCATAGGGGTTAATATCAGATATAAAATAGTCTAATTAATGTGCTAAACTTAGGTGAGCCATATGATGAATTTATAAAGCTAAGATAGGCTATTATTGGAAAGTAAAACTATGCTAGATATACAAATGATATAAAATAAAGTACTTAGTTATTTCTGATGTTAATATAATTTTAGATCCATTATAGGTGGGAAATAGGTAGGAATTTGAGTTTGGATCAATTATCAAATTTTGGATCTAGTGCCTCTAGCTCTCTAGACATTTGTATCAGCTTGGGATAGTTTCATTGATGTTAGTGTCTGAGTTTAATGCTAGTGTACTATACAAAATATTCACTAAAATAAGATGTGACCACTTGTATGCTTATACATTTGGCTTTTCCTTCACTTTGGTGCATTTAAATTTGGGTTATAGTCTATGACTTGGTAAAATTCCATTTTTGACCATGTTGATTAAGCATATGTAATAGATTTCCAAATAATTACAAAAATTTAATCAAAGCCACTTAAGCAAATTAAACCAAATAAAGAGTGAAAATTCCATAATTTATTTTGAATATATATTTAATATAAATGTATTCCTCAAATCTAAATCATATAATGACATCATCAATGGGATGGCATCCATAAATCATTAATGACATAAATATCAGGATTAAGCCCTCCCGTGCCTCATTAATGGTCCATTATTCTACATATTAATGAGCATATTTATGTATTTTCCCTCCAAAATTGAACTAATCTATAGCCACAAATCTTGATCTCAAGGTGGATGATCATGGTTGATTCTAAACAATCTTGAAAAACTGTAAATAAGTAAGCCAAAACCACCATTTTAAAGATTGAATTGTGTAATGTTATTATGTTGAATTATTTTCACAGAGCTTGACCTATTTGCACAAATTGATAAATCTTGTGAACCTAATCCATTGGTTCACTAGGAAATGAAGGAGGAACACGTTATTCTTGATTAACATAGATTTGGAGAGCCAAATTTGGGGAAAAACACATTTTTTGACTCTTTTTGGAAAGAGGGACATTATTTGGAACGTTTGATGTATTCCTTCCATAAATAGCTCTTAGATTTCACTAAAAACACCCCATGAGGGAGTAAGATTGATATTTTAGTGTCTATATTCTTATTTATAGATGTTTTATTGACTAACGCATCTCATAATCTTACTCTATAGCTAGCAGTGAGTGAGCTGAGTGCTAAAAGTGAGAGGTCTCAGGGTCTATTTCCTAGGATGACCACTCTCTAGTGCCATTCCCACACTATGATAATATAGGTTATTCATGAAAAGTATCCAATGCAATATAATATTAACCTATGTTCAATGTGATGGAGGTAAAAATATGGCTTAAAACCTATGTTAAATGTGATGAAGCAAGTGTATAACCCATCACTAGGGACATGATTCATTGTTAGTTTGGGCATTTTGGTTATAAAAATTTTTGTACTTAAAATTTTAGAATAAATTAAATTTAGGTAAAAAGAGGGAGAAATAATAAGATAAAATATGGTTGCATTTAGATATTCAATCAACCTAATTTTTCTTCTCTTGGTATGATAGTAGTGGTAATTAGGCCTACAAGAGGTGTTAGCTCCTTAGTGGTAACTATTCCCTTAGATGACAATGGTAATGTCTTTTTAAATATAGGTTAGGTAGAGTATTGACCCATAATTTCTTTTTTCTATGATGTGGCATTTGGTTTTAATAGGTTCCACAAACCCTCAATAAATGATTTTATATGGTGGCATACCTCAAAGGAATTTTGGGGGTTGAGGTCTAAACATATGACTAGGATCATGGGATTTTATCTCCTAAAGGTATGGTGGAGGATCCATTACATCCAATTTTTTTTTTTTGAAAAATAATTGTGAGTTTAGCTATTGTGGAGGAGGTCATGATTGCGTCTTTATTAGTGGATCATTTTTTTTCTAGAGGGATCTTATTATAGGCCACCAACCTAGGGATTAAAGAGATAGGCTTTCAAATAATGATTAAATCTCTATCATGGAAAACCAAATGCCTCTAGGTAGAATTGAAAGAACTAGTGGAGATGATAACATGGATATTAGAGTGTTACTTTGGCCTCCCACCAGATGCATAGTGTCTGGTGTATCAGGGTAAATAATTACATAATTTTTATCCTTTGGAAAGATACCATATTAATAAGGATTCATGCATTGGTCTAGTATCTATATTGTGAGATAGTATATTAGGGCCTGATATTACATCCTCCTCTAAGATGACTTCATTTAAGGATGAAGTTAGGAATGTTTCACCCAAGTCAAATTCTAAGAAATTAGTTCATCCTCCCTAGGCCTATATTTTCAAATAAATTATTAAATTTTTAGTGATGGATATTTTTGAAAGTGAAGTTTTTGATTACTTTCATACTCTATTAGAGAGGGTAGTAATTTGTATATTTAATGACCTTTTGCCTTCAATCACATGTCTATATCAATGGATATATGAGGCATGTACAAATCAATACTAGATATCTCTCTATTCTAAATGGTTTTCTATTTTTTTTTTCAATAATTGAAAGGACTTTCAAAAAGATATTATTCCACCTAGTTTTGGGGTAACAAAAGGTTATTCATTACTCCCTAGTTTCTAGAGTTCAATCCAAACACTCTCTCAGTCTTAAAGATGATTGTTTAGGTTCAGATCTTGAACTTACATCTAAAATTTTAGCATGATTTATAAGAGATAACAACTAAATTAAAGAGGGAAAGGTATATAATCATTAAAGAGGAAGGCTCTTGAGAGTGAGAAGTGGATCCTGAATGTGCCCAAACAAAGCCAACTTTCAAATCAAATTGGCAGCAGGTGGGATCATTGTAAAGTTCATAGCGACTGGGTTTCAAAGGAGATGAGTATGGCTCGTGAAAGGAAGGGAGAACCAAGGAAGCAGGAACCCAAAAACTATGATGAATGGAGAGAGAAACAAGATGTCTGGATAATTCTGCAGAAAGGAAAAGTTGTGAACTATATGGAAAGGCTACATGGGTCAAAACCGCATATCACTACGACTTTTTTCAAAAATTGGATTGATGAAAGGGTCACTTTGCATGGTATCACGGTGAACCTAACTGAGGATTTTATAGAAGAGGTTACATGGCTAACTATGGATGGACTTAAATTCTCCAAGCAGATAAGCATTTCAAATGAGGCCTTTTGTAAGTTCCCCAAGATGGATGTGGAAGAGCAGAAGCTGGTCAAGAATGGGGATTTATATGAATTGGAATAGATTAAGGGGATATGGAGGGATGTCTTATGTTGTATAAGGGAGTATTTCATCCTAGATGGAAGAAGCAAGAGAGTGCATAAATTCCACTTTGTTTTCCTTAATCATTTCAGACACAAGGTAAGATTGGCTATTCCCTTTTTCCTACGCTTCTCTTTGGTCCAAAGTTTATTTGCTCACAGGAAGAAGGAAATGCATCTTATCCTGCATGAAGGCCTAATTCTGTTAATCAAAGGCTACTGCAAGAATAAAGCTATGGTTAAGAACCCTAACCAGGGGAAAAATAAGGAGTCTGGGAGTAGAAAGAGTGAAATTGTAAAAGGGAAAGACAAAATCAAGTTCCCCAGCACCAAAAATTAGAATGTAGAAGAAGATACAGAGCGGGAGAGAATTGATAAACCTAGGGAGGAAAATCTGGAGGAAGAAGAAGGTACTGAAAGCTGGAATACAAATTCAAAAGAGGATGAAGAATGTCAAGAGAAGAATGAGAAAGGAGTCAGCAAAGAGGAGGAATCTGAAAATAGTAAAGAAGAAACTGAGGAAAATCAGAAAGTGTCGGAGGAAGATATTGTCCAGGATGGCCCTGTTGAGGACCCTGTTTCAAGAAACAAAAGGGAAAATACAGTTCAGGATGACAATCAAGAAATGGACATGGAAATTCAAACTGGAACAAAAGAATAGTATCAAAGGGGCTGAGAGGATCACTTTGAAGAAGGTGGGAACAGTCCCAATAAGAATTCTGAGGAATGGAGAGAGAAAAGGCAGAATGGTGGAAAGCACACACCTATGAGTTGGGTTAATTGCAAAGCAGAGGCTTCTCTCCAACTTGATTCTTGGATGTGTAAGGAGATTAAGGATCTCAAAAGGAAAGTGTAAATTATGGAAGATAACCAGAAAGCTGCATGGAAAAAAATTAACAACATGGAAAAATAGATAAGAGATATCCCAGTCAAGCTCAAAGATTATGAGAATAACCTTCAGGAACTCATTAGGGAGAACAGAATGAAAATGGAGGAAGTAACGTCCAACATTTGTGCTACAGCTGCCAATATTGGAAAAAGAGCTAGCGAGGAGACTAAATCTTTGGAGGGGCCTAGAAATAGGATGAGACAAAGCTCAAGAAAGAAGGCTACATAAGAGGGATCCAAGTTGGCCACAACTACCACTCAGGATACTGTTGTGAAAGGTAAAAAAATTGTGAAAATGATTTTGGAACTGGAAGAATAGTCTGGTTCTTCTTGCTGGTTATGTTTTCTAGTCCTGTTCTCTGGTTTCTTTTTGTAATCTTCTATCTATGGTGTAGCCAGATCTATGTTAAATCTGGGTTTTGACCAGTGGTCTCTCTGGTGGTTTCAGGTCCATTTAAAACCTATTTTTGCTACTTCTCGATAGTAGTTTTTAGGTTCTGCCTGTGGGAGTTGAAGCTTTATCTTTCTTTCCTTGTACTTGGGTTTCAGGATCCCATCAAAACCTATTTTTACCTTTATCTAAAACTAAATTAGGTAAATTCATTAATAATGATAGAGAGAGATTGGTTGTAGAGTTATGGATCTATGATCTATTTTATGTGGAAATAGACCTGAGTAAAATATTACCAAATAAAGTCATCCTAAAGTTTGGTAAATCTCAACATATTTATTTTTTATGTTCTAAAAATACTTCATTCAAGTGTCATAATTGTAAATCAATAGAGCATATTCATACCTCTTACCCTCAAGGAAGTCCCCAAGCTTTGAAGAAAAAATGGGGGAAATAAAATGCTAGTAGATGGAGTGCTTTAGATCTAGAATTAGTGATTAAAGATTTTTTTAGGATATAAGGAATCAGGAAAATTCTTATTATAAGGAAAATAAGGGATAAGAACAAGTAAATTTTGTCATTGAGCTTTAGTATTTTTTAGTGTTGTTTGTATGGCTATAAACATGCCTTCATTTTTGTTAGAGGTGTTTTACTAGTTGGTTTTGGTCTAGTTAGTCTTGAGTGTTTTGGCCTTGGTGCTTATATTTACTTTGTGGATTTTTATATAAGGTATATGAGGTTTTTTGGTTTGATCTATAATTTGAGTGAGGGTCCCTTTTAACCCTCAGATATTTATAAAAAACACAAGTTATTATGGTACAAACCATTCATAAAGTGAAGATGCCACCTATGTTACACAAAGCCATCCCATCGATGCCATTTTGGGCTTATAACACCATTCCTTATTGATACATACATTATTATCCATAGAACTCTCCTTTTATGTATTGTCACTCATTTTCAACCAACTTGTACGCAGTTTCATTTAGCACCAGTTTCTTTGTACATAGTTTAATTTATAATGTTTTTTGTATAGAACTTCCCTTATTCTTGATCCTTATATATAGTTTCATTTTCATGTTGATTGTACTTAGATTATATCCAAAAAATATAAAATCAATATAATATATCAAAAAGATAAAAAACATTCAAATATTTTATCAGTCTATTTTATCATACACACATGATTCACTTGCTCTTTTAAAGTGTTTATAGATTTCTATAGGACCTAGGTCTACCAGACATGTCCATATTTGCTACTATCTACCCACTAGAGGCACATACATAGGTCCCTCATTTGACACATTCACCCATTTAGGGGCATCCTATACTTAGTTTTGATTACCATGTCATATCTTTCTATACTTTATATCACATATTTAGCATTGTTTATTTCTTGATATGGATCAGGCTACACTACAAAGTCTTTTTGCTGACTAATTCTAATATAGACTTAATTTATGTACATATTTTCTATTATAAAGATTTATACCCCATGTTCATGCATAATTTCATTTATAGCTTTATTAATTTAGACTTGATTGTGTCTCTATACTATTACATCTATTCAGGTGCATTTGAATATGCCATCATTATATGGCTCTTTGCCCCTTCCTTTTATTATATGTATGCTTTAGACATGTGCTTATGTCTTTGTGTGTGCCTTATTGATTATGTATGAATACATTTAAACATGTCATTCTATGCGGATTTAATCAAAATTACTTGATGTTTGCATATGTGGACATTTGAACATGTCCTTGTATGTCTTGATTTCTCAGATTTAGTGGCATATGCCCATGTCCCTTATATTATGGCCCCTTGGCCTACTTTGTATGCCTCATGTGTGTTGTATGTATGCTTTCATGTATGAATCATGACCATGAAACTTATAACTTTCTTGTTACACACTCTATTTTTAAATTTCATGAGGGACCTCATGTATTTCCCCTTCCTATTTTGGTTCCTTGATGGACATCATGCCCCATCCCTCTAGGTAGTTACTCGGTTTATTAATTATATTTATTGTTGATACACATGCTTAAATTTTTATATCTATCTTGACATCCTTATGAATGTTATATATAACATACATCATATATTAGGAGCTTATGTTCAAATTTTATTATATTCTAATGTCATGTATACACATTATTTTGGTTTACTACATAGATATCATATATGCTAAGGCTAAAACATATCATGTAGAGATTTTTATTGTGAGTATAGTTCTTTCATAGGTTCACCAACTCCCATTAAAATATGGGACATTCATATAGGTTTTTCATAGATATCAGGCCATCCAAGTGCACTTAGAGTATAGTTTTCATCACAAAGGCATAACATACAAAGCTTAAAATCAGGAAAATATAGTGATAAATAATTAGATAGAGATCAAAGTCAATTTTGTATAAAATAGAATAGTTAGAAAATAAAACCAAAAGTGGAAATTAAAATTTTAACATTACTATACAAGGTATGGTGTTACTATTTAATAACCCAAAAAATAGGAAAATCCAAATTCACTAGAAAATTACAATAGGTATAGTCTAGGTTTGCATAGATTTAGTTATAGATTATTAGTTTTGATAAGTTTTGCAAAAAATCATACCAATTTGTTTAGATTGAGGGCATCATGTATGTATGATCACTCTCATTTCAATTTTATATACTTAGATACATATTATTACAACTCAATCCAAAATTTATATGCTTAGATATTAGATTTAGGGGCATGTGTGTAGTGCATTGTTTTTGTATGCCCATTTTTACACTAGTTGATTAGATGGAATGGAAAAATCCATGTCATTCTCTACATTGTACACATTAGACATCATGTTTCAATTATGTACCAAATTAATGCCTTATTTTTTATATAGTGTTTGGCATTATAGAGTAGTCCCTATGCTACATACCTGAGTGTCCGAAAGGCCCCTAGGCTAATTTTCATTCTAGACTTTCCAGTAGCCATAGATCTATTATATATAGTTTTAGTTATAGTCATATAATTTAAATTACATTTCAGAATTTAGTTATAGATGAATCTACTACACATGGGTAGGTAATGATGAATTCATAGTCTACTTGAGTTCTTGAGCCACCTACATGATAGGGTTGGATAATCCATCACTCTAATCCAATCTATTCATAAGCTATGATCCATCGAATAGGGGTGGGAAATAATAGATTCAAGTCCATTTTGAGTTATTAATCTAACCACACATGGGGATTAGGCAAGCCATTCAACTTAGTCCAAATTATTCACCAATTAATCATTAGATACACATATGTAGGATCTCACCAAGTTTATGTATTGGTTCACATACCTAGTGAGGTGTATTCATTCCTTTCCTCTCTCTTATCCATTTTAGTCATTTTTTTTTAAATTTTATTTTGATATATCTTAATTAAGGAATAATCAATGCATTTTCATTCTTAGGACACGTAATGGAGCACACTTTACATACTCAGATCTAGATTCATAGGATTATCCTCTTAGGTAAGTCTAGGTACATTTCTTTTCCTCTATCCTAGTCATTTCACTTTATTATATTTTTAGAATGGGGGTGGGGGGAAAAATGTAGTCATCTAAAATGTCATTTAAGTGATAAGAGTGTTACTTGAGACCATCAATCCCTAATTTAGCCTTAGACCTATCTTATGGCCTATTTAGAATCTTATCTAAATTTTGTGTGGGCCTCATATATCCCTAGGCATCTCCAAATCAGTCTAAGACCCTCCCTTAGGCATTCAGTGCCATAGTGCCTCATGTTTTGGCACCTAGACATTAGCACCATATTTAGACACTAGTGCTACAATGTTATGTCCTTGTTGGGTACTATTGCCATTTTTTCTCTTTTTAACCCCAAGGAATATCTTTTCATTTCAAAACACACATGGGGTTGGCCTAGACCTATGCCAAACCCCACACAAGTATTATATTAGTATAGATACATGACTTTTGGAACTTTATTTTATAGATGGAAATTAGATGAAAATACACATAAATAATCTCATAATAAGTTGTGAAAAATCCAGGTTATTAATCATTATTCAAATATAATTGTGTATATACTCATCTACATCCTTCCTAAGATTATAATATACATATTTCCAATTTCAATACTCACTCAAAAACTCAAACTATCATTCACACTAGTTTCACATGCTTTTGCACCAAAACTTAGGTGGGGAGAACTACATCGAACTTGATCCCTCCTCAAAGTATTGGTATGTAGGCAAGTCTCATCATAGTGGGGTGTTTACGATTTCTAGCATACCTAGATAACATCACACTTATGCTGCTTCTACTAATCAAATAACCTAATAACATGGAGGTCTAGGGTATGTATATACAATTATTCAAAATAAGTCACATACAATGAAGAAAGGTTAATCTACATAGGAACATGTTTGGTAATTTAGACACAGGTGATCCTAGAAGTATAGATTAATTATTGAATATATGTAATTAACACCAAAATTAGACACTGTCACCATAATGATACTATTCAAGGTATGATGTTATTTTTTAGGAGTATTTATGATACTTGGATCCTATTGTGACACTTAGACCAACTCTTGTACTAGTTTTTAGCATTAAGATATTTTCTTTCATGTAGTTTCTAGCTAAGTAATTGTTTGTGTCATTCCTTGATATTAGTAGAAATATCAAATTAGATTAGTTATTTAACAAATCATTGGTTATATTTATTGCATATTTTATACCTTTATTTATTATACTTAGACCCTTTAACAACCTATGGCTTAAAATACATAGCCATTAAAAGTTAAATCACCATGTTCATGTTAATGCATTAGGGATAAAATTCATATTAGTGCTATCATAACTATGGGATAGAGCTTGGATGATCCAATTCACTTTAAAATTTGTAGGATATCAATAACTAATAAAAAAATTATTATCATAGATTGAGAAGCTCTATCTATGGTTTTTGAACTTCATAGGTTTCAACATTAACTTTTGGATACCATATTTGATTCCTTCATAGGTCATAAAACATTTTTATACTTGGTTAATAAACCAACATTATGAGGAATGATATCTAGGTAGTTAATGATTTTCCCATAATCTTATAAAAGAATTAATGTTTAACCCAACAAGTAAAATGTGAGATAATATCACCTTAGCCATATTAAAATAATGGAGGAACCCAAATAATTATAGGATGAATCTCTAGATGCACATATGTTTAAAGTGATTGTAATCCTAGAATAACTTGAGGATATATAAAAATATATAGAGTATAGTATATTTACTACACATTATAAATAATGGGATAATAAATATCTAATCACATAAGATTGGACATTTAGCATTATAAAGGGGTTTATTTATAATTTTGATAAGGATGATGTTCTTCATAGAGTATCCATTGAACTTGAAATACTTAGGTATTAGAATAATCACATAAAGGTTTATCTAGAGCACATTTCATAGGTGAATTCACTACCAGAAAATATTAAAAAGTGGGCTTTGGTGAAAAATTTATTTTAGGATACACACAAGGTCGACAAACACTATGATATTTCTCAAAGGATAGGAAAATGAAACCATAGGGATGATATTCAATTGAATCTAACTCTAGCTATGAAAATATTTGAACAATGGGGTATTTAATTTTTTTCCCTATCAATGTTTCATATAATATATCAAATTTTAGATATATTCTCACTACAACAAATAATTTCACCAAATGGTGAAGAGGTTATGACCCTAAGTTATAATGCAAAGGAATCTATAATTTTTTATTAAAAATATCATAACAATGTTTTGAAGTCCTCAAAACTTAATAAGTGTCATTGGTACCTAATTTATAAATAATAGTATCGATATTAATATAGGGGTTTTTTATTTTTATTCATAAAAGCACAACATATAACCCTTAAAGAAATGGACAAGCATATACATATAACATGGTTTTGTAGATGATGTTTACCATGATATTAAGATGCAAAGAGATGATTGTGAATATCACATACTATTTATCTTATGGGCATACAAAACAAATTATAAACATGTGACTAGTTATATTCCATTCTAACTATTGTATAGAATACAAGTTATGATTCTCATGGAGTCCATAGTTCCAAGCTTGTGAATTACATTAGTAATGGATCTATGAGATAAGGATTCACTATAATAATTATTTATAGAATTGAATCACCTAGACGAAATAAGGTAGTTATGGTATTAGACTTGGGAGGTCCATAATAAAATTCAAAGGGCATAACATAGTCACAACCTATGATCTAAAGAATTTGAAATAGAAAAAAATGTTATTCTATATAAAAATAGATTCAAAATATGCCCAATAAATTTGTGCACCAGATGGAAAGGACCTTAAATCATTCATCAAGTCTCACAATAAGTCAATGTAATACTCTTGGATCTCAAAGTAACTATTCTTCTAGGAATAGTATATAGTTTTAGGCTCAACCCTACTACTGATGATCTTAAATTATCACACAATTAGAATAAGTGATACATGTCATAAAATAGAGTATGATTGTTATTTTTTATTTATTTTTAGTGTTTGAATATGTAGGTGTTATCCAAATAATGTATTATGATCTCTACCTTATGAAAATATCATAACATAGTAAAATCAAAATTTTGATACAATTATTAGAATTAAAATGGGAATGTGTCAATGACAAATATTTTTAGTAGTTTTTTAAAATTATTCATCCAAGATTATGATATCGACAAGAAAAAAAAGTGGAAATGTGTGGATAATTTTCAATACTATAAAGTAGTTAATGTCAAAATAGAAGGAATATCATGGCATTAGCAAAAAGGATAGATATTCTAAAATTTAGTTAATGTTCAAAAGAGGAAATATTGGGTAAAATAAATGATGGCATGTCACATAATTAAATAAAAATAACTAAGTATTTCATACAACCATTAAATGTCCAAGGGTAAAATCACATGGTTATTTAAATTTAAGACAAACATTGGTAGGTGTGAAAGGTAGATCAATGGATGTATGTAATCAAGAGTAAATATTTTGGCAAGATTTTAGATAAGGAAAGATAATGATACAAGTCATATTTTAAAAAATAAGTGAGCAAAAAATATATTTCAATCTAGCTAGGATTCTATGAATTCATGATGTTTAAAAAAATTACTCATAAAACATTTCTACAGAATAAAAATGTCCATGATTCATATTATTTTTTTGATTGTCTAAGGCTAAAAAATAAGATATCAACATAAAATTATCCATGTGAAATTAAAAATGGAGAGATGTTTAACAATTTAATTTCATCTATGTAGTAGACAAAGAGTGGTTTTCTCAACAACAAGAAAGAAGTGCTTCCACTTACCTATAGGCTATAAGGGTCCAATGCCAATCAGTTGGTAATACTACCTATTTTTATCAAACAATAATAATTTAGGATGACCTTAATCAATAGATATAATGAGGGAGCCATCTAATTATCTAAATAAGTAATGATTCATATTGATAAAAAAATATTACATAAGTTTTATGGCTTATAGTAAAGTGAAATTATATACATTATTAAAATATAAATAACCCTCCCATTCATATAAAAACTAAGAGTGATATAAAAAAGCAATTATAGGAGTGAATATCAATTAGGCCACTGATGAATCAGTTTATTTATTGCATAATACATCATGTGTCTCTATTGGAAAATAAATAAAGGAATGAAACATGTCATAAAAGGTGTAATAGTTTTTTTTTCATAGTGATAAAGCTTGGGGAGGGTTTAAACTAGCCTAAATTCCTCTTATAATAATTATAAAAAATATTGAAAAACTCATCGCAAGAATAACTCAATCATTCTAGTGTCAATTATATGTACTCCAATTCTACTTCACTAAATAGACATCCCAAGAAGGAAAATTTTCACCTAATGTAGGTGATATGGCCAAGATATGGAGGACACATTTTCCAAGTGGGAAATTTTGTAGAATGGTGGATGATAATCCAAAACATTATATCCATGCACCCTTGCATACTTGAGGAGGTTCTCAAGTAGCTTTCACCAATTTCCACAATCATAAAAATATAAAATGAAGTCCAAATATAAATCCATGAGCTATAGAATCCATTAATCCTTCATATCTCTTTCTTTATAGACATCCACATAACCCATGTATAATTAGAAAGGTAGAAAAACATGGTCTCTAAAAGCTTAAATCTAGTGTTATCAATGTTAGGTAGAGTAGAGAAACCAAAACCTCAATCAAAAATGGAAATGAAAGTATAACCACAACTAAAAATAAGATCACATTCATAGTCTATCTTTTTAATAAACCTCTTGTTTTATATTTGTAAGTCCTTGGAAATTACTTCCCTAGCCTACCAAATAAGCAATGACAATGGCATTATTAACCAAGGCCTTATTTTTCTCTTGGTGAAAAAAAGGGAATCTTTGAGAGGAAAGGAGGTATAACCCCTTCCTATTGATAAGGATGGCATGTTGCAAGAATATTATGGCTACCCAGAGAAGCTAATAATAGATGATATCCGCAATTCACCCCTAGATAGTACCGAAATATTCAATACCCCTTCCCCCCTCCCCCCACAAACATTAATTTTGGGAAACATAAGGGTAAAATTCATTTAAATTCTATAGTTAAAAGACCCAAATCCATTATAACATCTTGGGATGAGAAATATGTAAATAAGGGGAATGAAATTTGTTACTTAGAGGACCCTAATTGGGGACATAGTAGGAAGTTATGACCATTTTATAAAAATCTTCAATAAATGGGTAGGGTCATGTTAGGTCTCATGAAAGAGTGGAATAACATGAAATATGAAAGTGATAAACTCAAGAATAATTTTACTACCGAAGTGGAGGAAGTGACCCCTTGGAAGTAAAATTTTCTATGTGATGAAATCATTCCAAAAGAGATGGAAGATTCTCAAAATAAACTCAAAGACAAGAAGGAGGTTAAGACTCTAAAAATAAAGCATGAAGGGACTGTCTAAATGATCGAGTAAGTGAACTCATGGAAGAGTTGTGAAGTATAAGCTAAAGGACAAGGAAGATGAGCTAGAATAGACTTTCCATAAGTACCATGTATAATTTGAGGAAATTTTTGAATAAACAATTTATTTCATTTTATGGTTTACTAATTTTTCCTTATCCAAGTATTTTATTCTAATTTGTCTATTTCTAGTTGGTTAGATGAAGTACCTCCTTAATTTTTAGCCCATGGGGAGTTTTATTTCATGATTAATGTTTTTTTCTATGATTTTTCTAAACTTTATAGTTGTATTATCCTTGTCAAACCTAATTTTTTTACCATATAAAATAAAAAATATCATAGGTATAGTATAATCCAAAATACCAACTATCAACTTGATATTCACAACCAACTACATCAAAGTGTAAGGCACTAGATCCTCAGCCTTTACCACCTACCTAAAAAACCTAGATAATATCTCCATGGGTCAATGACAATTAGATTCCAAAACTCTCACTAGAGTATCATCTACATCCATTTGGAGTTACACACAAACATGTGTATAGGTTGTTGATATATGATACCAATAAAAATATCTATGATGAAGAAGAGGAGAAACAATTCTTTTGGAAAGGAGTTTGTACATGCCATGTTTGAACATACATCCCATCTATCTAAATTTTTCAAGTTCCTCCACCCATAGATTTCATTATAGTGGGCATAGTCAATAAATAAAAGGAGTCTAAGCACAAATAGTAATCTATATTAACCACAACCACACAAATACTAAGTGTAGTGAAACAAATGACAAAAAAGGACCATAAAAAATATTAGGGGAATATATTTTGGTGAAAATTAGTGTGTATGAGAATAGCCTATTCAAACCTATGGTGTTAAAACATCACATGCCTATAAATTCTTGGCCTCACCTAACCATCTCAGAATGAATGAAAAAATTCACAAGTCTAGAAGGAGAAATAGGGGAAACACAAATAAAATTGGTAGGAATTAAAACCTATAATATGAAGCACCAAAATAGATTTTTGGTACCTCCCTCTACATGCCCAAAATCTTCCATGCCCAAGCAAAATTGTAACCATCATCTTCTCCACCAATCTTACCCACACTCTCATCATATTCTCCAACATATGTGCAAGGAACTCCTTCCAATTATGACACTTTTGATTGCTTGGTTTAGTATAAACAAAATGAAAAATAACCATTAGATCAATCTCCTAAAAAGGATTTTCTAATTTAACTTAAGGCTCATGCTCAAGTATATGAATACCATATACAAGATTCTTCCAAGGCCAACATGGAAGAAGAGAAATTTGATAAGAATAAGGATAAGAAGTAGAAGGATGTATTAAATCACTAAAAGAATCATGAATAATAAAAATTTATGGAATGTAAAAATTTTAAAAATAAGTTTTAGGATAAAATAGTAGCCATGGAGGCCAAACATAAATGTAAAAAAGACTTTTGAAATAAATAAGAGTAAATGAAAAAGGTTATAGAGGAACAACCATAAAAAGACAACCAAAAATGTTGTGAGGGCTAAGTAGGAACAAGAAATGTGTTAAGCCCTTAACTTATGACATACTCTTCATTTGTATTTGCATTCATTAGTTAATTATTACTTTAGTCTAACTTATCAATGTGTAAGGGTGGGATGAATTGGTGTGACTCTCCCCATTCATTCTATATATAGGGATAAGTGTGGCTGATTTGATTTTGTTTATATGTGAGTTATATATTTTTTTAAGGATTTGGAGGTTTCCCCCTCGAAGTGGATTATCATATATTATACTATATTTTATTTATATTATTATTTATTATTTTAGGTATGAATAAATTTCATTACAAGTGGTATCAAAGAATTGATTTGGACATAAAATTTTGTTTCCACTATATCTCTCAATCTAGTGTGATTTTTTTAGTAAATTTTTACTAGATTTGAACCATCATATAAGGCATCCATAGTAAATATTTTGATATTTTAAGATAATTTTTATATGAGTTATCAACTTTTTATTATTTTTCATAAAATCACTCTATACACTAAAGTTTAAGGATTCTTTTTTATTTTATTATATTTTTAGAAAGATTGAAAAAATTTAGGGTAGGTAAATTATTCATGTTTTCATTTTTGAGGCCAAAATTATTTCAAAATTACTTGTTCAAATCTAGGTCAATGGTGAAAATTAGGTTTGACATTGTCAAGCCTTATTGTGGCAAGACCACAAACTAGGGGCTAAGCCAAGGGTGTTGAAACTCTAGGTAAAATTCCTCATAAATAAGATACAAATTCAAAAGGGAGAGCTACTAAATCATTTTATCTAGGATTTTATAAGATAATTCATAAATTAAGCCATCTTGATTATAATATGCATGGCATACAATCTGAGGTGCAAAGCCTACATTTGAAAAAAGAATACCACATAGGATACCTTAGAATATTTGGTGATAAATTTGAAGAATAATATTACAAACCAACCACCTATCACCATTTCGTAACCCAATTAGAGTGGATATTTTATCCAAACCAATCCAAATCCAATTACCTTGTAGCTAAGGAACATTATACTAAAAGTGGAAATGCAAAAGTTTGACGATAAGGATATGGCCAACTGGATCAACCAAATGGATTATTTTTGATATACACCAGATTCCAAGTGGCTCAAAGGTGGCCATGGCATCCCTATATCTAGAACCATAAAAAATCATTTGGTATAGATGGTGGTGTGCTCAAAATAAGAAGAAGGATCTCAATCTCACCTAGTATGATTTTATAAATGAGCTAAAACTACACTATAGAAATAACATGAGTGATAACCACTTTAGTCAAATATAAAGTTTTTGATAAATACATTCAGTCAAGGATTATGTTTATCAATTCCAAAACCTATCTTTGCATATGGATAAAATTCTTGAGGAACACCTAGATGACTTGATTTTTGGAGGTCTCAAGGAAAATAATGAACATTAAGTATGCATGTTTAATCTAGATATTATATTTGCATCTATTCTCAAGTCTCATAGGGTAGAGGAAAGAGATATGGTAAACCAAAGAGATTTCATTTCTACTAAAGAGTTTTTGGGTCTTACACAAACCTTTCCTTAGTCTACAATATTGACTCCTTAGTCGATTGTAGAGAAACATGAAAAAGGATTACATATCAATTGTGATAGAAAATGGAGCAAAGGTCATAAGTGTGATGAGAAGAAATTATTCTACATTCAAGGGTTAATGATGATGAAATTAATGCGACCAAATTTATCAAAAAGGAAGGTGCTCCTAACATATATTCTATTAACATTTCTACAATGCCATGTAGAGTTGTCAACATTGAGAGAAAGGTTGTTTTAAAGTGAGGGGGCATGTTAATCCCTTAACCTATGAAACACTCTTCATTTTTATGTGCATTCATTAGTTAATTATTACTTTAGGATGAATTATGAATATATAAGTGTGGGATGAATGGGTGTGACTCTCCCCATTCATTTTATTTATATGGATGTGTGTGTCTAGCTCAAGTTAGGTCATATGCGAGTTGTATCTTATTTTAAGGATTTAGGGTTCCCTCTTGAAGTGGATTATCATATATTCTGCTCTATTTTAGTTATATTGTGATTTACTACTTTAATTGTAAATAAAATTCATTACAAAATGAATTTATATGATGATTTTTTAAAGGATAGTAAGGTATACACATGCCAAGTACAAAAAATGATAAGATAATGACTTATAACAAATAAGTAGTAACAACTAATTAGAAAAACACATGTTTTATAAAGTGAAGCACAAGTGCAACCTTTTAGAACTCCTATAGTTTCATGGTTGGGACAAGGATAATCCCAATAAGAAGCTCAAAATAAAAATGTGATTCTAAAAGATACTCATGGATGGATATCGAAACACTATCATTATAATGTATCACATTTACTCTTCTAGTTGCATATATAAGACAAAAAATATTGATCCCTATGGCTTTTATATCCAAGTTACCTTTGCCTACTTTAAGATAGGAATTTTATCTTTATGATTCATAATTTTCATTTTAAAATCATATTTTAGGTGCTCCTACATTTCAAGCATTTATGACATACACGAAAGTCTAGATTTAGAAATAAAATACTCAATTATGAAAGGAGAATGCTAAGCTACAACATAATTTTTTGAAAGTGCACAAGATGATCGATGTCACCTACTTGAAATTATTTCAATAAATTTTAGTTGACCATGTAATTTTATAATAAAAGTAGTCCATTACTCTCCTCAAGAGGTTAACTTGGGATTAGTTCACAACAAAATGACTATAGGACATCAAAACTCAAGTCCAATAACTATGAAATGAGACATAAGTAATATTTGAGTTTTTGGAGGAATATGAGTAGGTTATTTATGCCACTATAATTTGAGATATGTAGCTCTTTAATAATATTCTATAATGGAAGGACAAAATTCAAGATACATAGAATTTAATTATGTCATATCTCTCCCAAGTATACAAATCAAAGGTGGTAATGGAAATTCAAGCATCACCATCAGAAATGGACAATGATTTTAAATAATATCCCACATTGAAAGATAATATCATGGATAGAATTCACACTTGGGAGATAGAGATGTTACATATAACTATTTCAAGAATACAAACACAATTATAGGTTGATATAATTAATATTATAATTCAATACATACAATATAAGGTTGTGTAACATAGGCTAATTACTATATCTATAATTTATGATGATATCCAAACCATCATGTAAATCCAAGCTCTCCTTCACACACTATTCAACATCGTCAAGGATGTCTTGATAAATTGGAAAAATTATAATCAATATTTTATAAATTTTGAAAATTTAGTCTAAGATATCATTAACAAACCTGAATACCTTCTACCTATCAAGGTTATAAACCTTATCCATGTAAATATGGATTCTTAGGTAATTCACCCTCCTGCTCATAAATATAATGGTACAATTTCAACCTCTATGTGAAGGTTTTGAATGTATTAATGGAGTGAAAATAAGCTATTATTGAATCTAAAAATGAAGTAATATATCATGTAATATCTCCTCTAATTATTATTTTTTAAACTAGTATTATTTTAAGTGTGATTGATGATTGAATATTCACTAAATAACTTCAAATTAAGCTACTAATTATTTATGGTTTTCCTTTGTGAATAATTGAAATAATAAGTTAGAGATAACAATATGGAAACTTAATTTCTAAGAGGAATTGTTATTTCCCAAATTTGAACCCTATAAAAATTAGGTAGACCTTATCAAATATGGGATAACATGGAACTATCTTTACACATAAACAAGCTACTAAAAAAGATATATATCTAGATTTGAAAGGGATAGCTCCCTTAATCTATCTTTTAGGCTCACACATTACATGAGGATAATAATTATTACAGGTGAAAAGGGAAAAAAGAAAATTAAACTAAACTAATGAAGGTGATACACCAAAGATAAGTCCATAAAACAAACTTGCATCTATACTAAGAAAGAAGACTACTAAAACTGACCTCATCTCAATGTTCTTCTAGCATAAGTGTTTCTACATGGAGGCATATTACTATGCATATTTAGATGTGGGTGAAAATGAGGTCTAATATTAAATACTACTAGTCTCTCTCACACTTCAAAACACACTTAAAAAATACATATACTTCATAAGACCTATTAGAAGAGATGTTACTACTCACAGAATGCATACAAGAGTAAAACAGATTTCAAGGAGAAGACATTCATCACTTATCATCTAGATACACTACTTGACATCCTTAGGAAAGAGTTTTAGATAAAAACTAAACTTCATAATTTTATTCAAAGACAAATAAATATGTTAAATTGGCAGGGCTTTGCCATTCCAATTATGGATTTCTTATAATGCCAGAATGGCTTACATATGTAGAGTATAGGAGAGGAGAGAGAAGAAGTGAATTTGGATAGTCACACAGCCAAGTGTCAAGAATTGGAAATTAGTTACAATTAAATATAATTTTTTGGAAAAGAGGGCATGAATTTATCATATACAAGTGTCCATCTAAAATATGACACCTTCTTGAGGTTAGCATAGAGATCTCCATGTCTTTATTAAAACTAGCCTCATGATGATGAGTCCACATATCTAACTTGAACTACCTTAGAAGTCCATGAAACAAATACTTTGACTTGGGAAGTTGGAGATATGATTTATTATAGTCATATATGCCTTTCAAATCATATCCTCCTCTTTGTATCTTGTCATTCACTTTCTTGTAACTATTCACTAGCCCTCTAGGCTTGATTCACACACTTATCACTTAAATGACTTGAAATTATTTAATAAATATCATTATATGGATTTAAGACACTTATTTAAGACCTATTTATTCTTATGTATATCAAATATACCTTAAGATACTCCAAACCACACTTATCATTTCTAATTTTGGTAGTCACTCATTTTCTCACTATTTTATCTAGGACTACTTACAATGACTAACTTCAAAGAGGTATTTTTATGCATAAAAAAAGTTATAATTAGGTATGAGTAGTTATAAAAAGTCTCTAAACACATTTCACAATGATTTTCAATTAAATATTCCCTTCTACACCTCTAATTCAACTCAAATCCTATAAAACATAGTATTATGCTTGTTTGTACAAGTGATAGGATGGAAAAACTGAGTGTCAAAGATATTAAGGGAGTGATTGATAGGTAAACAATAATTTTTAGGTGAATTAACCCCTTTTTGATGCATTTATCATTGTATCTTCTTCATCAGGTTCTTTAGATGGGCTTAGGAGGTTTAGCTTGTTAATAATGATTCATAAAAATTAGATGCTTAACCCTCAAACTAATCTAACTAAGATAAATTTCAAGACCATAATAAACTATGTCCAACTACTTGAGTTACCATGCACATGGTCTGTATAGATATGAGTGAAGGAATTTAGCTTCTCGAACTCTTTCTTGCATTCTGGGATACGTCTGAGATAAAATTTGGCCAAAAATGGGTAATTTGAGTTGTCTTTTGCAAACCAATATATATAATCAAACTTATACTCTCCCCTAAAGGCTATCATATGTTTTGGAAATATATCATGTTGATATGGATGAAGTTAGGTACTATAAGGGTTCATGCTTAGTTTTAGGCTTAGTCTGCAATATTGTGTTATTGAGCAAATGATCACCTATGGAGGTTTCCAATGACTATAAGGTTTATTAACACTTTTTTCATCTCCAAATTAACACTTTAAATATTCAAATGATCATTCTTGGATCCTTAATTAATACTTTTACTCTACATGTACCATGTTTGTAGGTTGTGTCGCTCAAGGATTGCCTCTGGTCTGAGATAAATTAGAGGGCACTTCCCCTATCGGTCTAGCCCAACTACAACCATAAGATCTTGGGTTAGGTCATGAGGACATTATGTATCAATTATTAAGGCTAGTTTATGATTTAATAGGCCTTAACACTTCCATTTATCAAAACTAAATTATAGGCATGTGACTATGTAAGATTTTGACCAACTATAGGTTGAGGTTAGAAACTTGTTTGTTCAACCTTTTATTTACTTATTTACATTTGAGAATCTCAAGGGAATATGAAATGATCACTATGATAATGTATTCAATGTGGCCATCCATTTTTCACCACTACATGCCAAACAAACTTTCACCTTTCATATTCTTAGACTAATCTTTAATATGGACCAAATTATAGGTGTCAATTTTGGGGAATCAAGTGAAACTTGTAGGTGGATGTATGACTGAATATAATGTTTCCCATTCTTAGTTTTTATGAGGTAAATAGGACCATATCACATCTGTATGATCTTGTTTTTTTCCATGAGACTATGTATCATTCTCTATTCACCAATGCATTATGTGTCATTTGCAAGTTACAAACTCATTTGGACTCAATAACATTCCAGCTCTCTAAACATCTTTAGTGAAACTTATCTCAATTGGAAAACACTCTATACTCTTGTCTCTTAACCAAAAAATCTTATTATTACATTAGCATGGTGTGACATCTAGTTTTATGAAACAAGAGTGAATCCATTATTCTTGAACAATCCTCCTAAACATTCACCTCAAGATGCTATTGTGTAAGGCATAATCCTCTTTCAGAGAGATTAAGGTATATCATCCCACTTTGTAACTTTTATATCCATGTAGGTCTATAAGTGTTAATGAAAGGACTAAGTTTAGTTTTAATTTTGTTAGGATTTTAAACCTTTAAGATAATCTCACACTTGTTATCACTTTGTCATGAAAACCAAATCTTTCATCAACTACTATCTAATCACTTCTACATAGTCCTGTAGGTGACTATTTTAGGGTTACTTGACTATGCTTGTGTGTTAGACATTATATTATATCAATTATGCTCTTAAAAATAAAAATTCAAAGGAGAAACTAATCACCATGTTATGAAGTATTTAGAATGACATATTAGCCTTAACATAAAGCCATTCATAGGAGGATGAAACTCTACCATTACCAAAAAACTATCTACAAACTTCATTAAAATTTACTCTTATGAAAAGGGAGTGATATTTTCCATATATCCATGATCATACATTTTAAATATACTATAATCAACATGAAAAGTAATAACATGCTTTTTCAACCTACATTCATCACTTGGCTCACATAGATCAATACAAATAGATAAGAAAACCATAGCCATTAGGGATGCATAGGTAATTTTGGAGTCACTAACAATCTTAGTGATTATTCATGAAGAACATACCATAAATACAAAAATAATTTCCATGAAATGGAATTACAAAGGGACTGATAACATCCACCAAGTGCACTCATCCCAAATCTTCTTCTCCTATCCATATTGAAGGAAAACTATTTTACCTTATTGACTTGCCCAAGAGAGAGATGAGAGAGAAGAGATAGTTATGATCAAATTAAAACCTATTAAAGACATATGAGCTCATAAATTACCTATGGGAATCTCCATACACTATATTCAAGCCTTCACATATGTTATATGGGTCATATAGTCTATACAACATTAGAAATTACCCTTTTTCCAGTTGATCTTCTTTTTATTACATTAGACCTATAAATTTTTCAATTTAAAACTATATCCAAACATTATCTAACATGGTATATGCTATATATATTCTTGACACACTTGTCTTTTGGTTAAAAATCATATATTTCATGAAAATGACCCAAAAGGTGGCCTATAATGACATTTAATCAAATGACAAATGTGACAAAGTTAGAACATATTATGTGACCTTTAAAATGTGGCTATACCTCTCTTAGGACCATGATAACCATGTTAAAACCTAAAATTCCTGATGATATGTTTGAATATGCAAGGTGGTTTGACCAAATTTAAACTAGGGTTAAATTTAGTCAACATTTTGGTGCTTTCTTAGGGGTAGCATGTCATTTATGCTAAGAACTAGTTGAAATTTCCTATAATTTGGAAATTGAGTCACCTATACACTAAAATTTACAATGATATGCCTTTTAATAGACACCAAATAGAAAAAGAAACAAACACACAAAATAAGACACCAAAACACACACTTAGTGAAAACACACATAAAACAAAGAGAAACACATAGATATCCTAATATGTACAGGACCTCAAACACTTGAGGTGAATAAAAACTCCTCATTTATCAACTAGGTTCAAATAAAAAGCTTATTTCATCACCACTACTCCAAGAAAATAAACTCTCATATGATGCATACTTGTCAATGAATATTTGCTTATGGAGATAGTCAAATGACTTATCATTATTAGATCCTTTGTTAAGTAAAACTGTATTACTTTTTTATCTCATAAACATTCCATGTATCCCTCCTAGAGCCTTATTTGGGTTTGAATATTTCTTGAACTCTATCATGTTCACTTGTCAATCCTTAATTTGATCGCTTGGAAACATTAAAGCCTTTTCAACTTCAAATACATTTGAACCATGATATGTTTTCTCTTAAGAGTCATCAAGGTTTTCCTTTTTGTGATCATCAAACCATTCATGATCTACCAACATTGTTTATTTCTTGGTAGAAGCCTCAATTTGTTCCTTGTGCTCATTATATAAATGATTGATATTGATATTAGGTTTATAATTCTTATGAAAAGTTGTAGGCCTACTTACACCCTCAAATTCCTACATTATGGCACTGAATTATTTCCATATGCCATCTGCTTATTCATGATATTCATGTTCATGAGTATTTTCTTCCTTGGTAAGAAAAACTAACTACTCACTAGGACTATCATGCTTTGTTATGGTTGGGACATGAATATAATAATCCATGTGTAAAAGGTAATTGTCCCATAAAAATTGATTTAGAATATAATTAGAATATGCCTTAATAATTCCATCACATTGTTCATAGAGTATGTAAGTACCAATTTCTATTTCTTCAAGTCCATATTGCTCAGTTCCCCATTCAAGGTAAAAGTCATATATGATAGCAAGAAGTGTTAGAGGTTCTTGATCACTAGGATGATCTTATTCCTCAATGATATTAAAATTCATATTATATGTATAGGGAGGTTCAAATTTGATTGTCACTTTTTCACCATACCTAGTCTTAAATCCCATATAAGACAAGTCTAAATTTAGATAACCTCCAATATTAGCAGTGAATTCTCTTGACAAATAAACTACAAAATGAGGTGAAACATCCATAACCAAAACATATTCAAAAATTATAAATTTAGGATAGGCATAGATAAAAATTTACAAATCTTTGATTATGCCAATGGTCTTGGTAGCTAACCCATCCAATTGTAGCACTCCTTTGGCATGAGGATCATACTTCAAGTTAAATTTATCATATACTTGCTTAGGCATGAAAAAGGTACTAGATACACTATCAATAATACAATTATGTACCAAATCATATCCAATGATAATGGATAGATAGAATGGAGGAGGTTTGTCTACCTTTTAAACTTCGTTTAATTGTCCTTCACTAGGCTTCAATGTGTTTTTCAAGGTTGCCTCATTACCACTAGGTTGTTTGGTTTCCAAAATAATTTTGGATAGATCTTATTTAAGTATGTCTATTTGTCAATACATTTCAAGTTTATCCCAAATTGACACATTCACATTATACCTCTTCATCTGCTCTATAATATTAGTGAAAGATCCACTAACCTTAGCTCATCCACTAGGAGGAATGGTTCTACATATACCTTGATAATTATGAGGTATGAAACAACTCCTATTATTTTAGTTTATTTGATCAATTTGTGTACTTAGAACTATAGTATACATACCTTCCCTTTGGGATGTCTGATACTCATTAATTAACCATTAGTATCCCCTTGAACTTCTTCAAACACTTTTCTCTTAGCCCTTGTGTTTACAACTACAAGAATTAAATATTTTCTTGACTAACCTTGGTAATTTATATCATGTGAATTATGTTATTGGTAATTGACCAATTTATACCATACTTGAGTACTCTTTCATTGGTTTCTTATAATTTTTGTACCTCGTCTTGAGTCATATCTAGCATAGTTCCCAAATTTACAATGAAGGCTTGATTGAAGGACTCATTGACATAGGAATATGGATAATGATGTTGCTCCCATGAAGGTTGACCATCATGTTCTTGGTTAAGGTTATTTTGAGTAGGTATTAATGATATTTAGGTAGAAGGATCATTGGGATTGTATCCATTACATTACCTGGCTTGAACTACCTATCATTGACCCTGAAAAGGGGGTCTATTGCCTTGATAGTTAGGGTAGGAATGATTAAGTTAATAGCGTATTTGGAAAGGCCTTATTATTTTTGTATGATCCTATTTCCACCTAAGATCATTTTATCCATAGCTCTCATTTTTCTTTGTCATTATACTTACTTGGTTGACTAGCGGAGACAAACTTATGTTTAGGTGCAAGAATGGGAGAAAAAATAGGTGGAGCAGTTTTAAAGTCAAGGAATAGAAGAATGGGAGGTCATGGGGAAATATTCCCATCCTAAATCAAATAATTATCTACCCTATTGTATACTTCATAGGCATTAAGCAAAGTTTTACCTCCCATATATTGTATCATCATTAAAATGTCACTATCAAAAGCTTTAAGATAGTAAAGGAAAGCATGGTGAGTTTTGGGTATTACAAATATTTGGATCCTATCCCATGTCTTATAAATTATTATGTTGAAGTATTGAATTACTTATTGAGGTACTCTCCTTATGCTAGTTATCCACTCAGTCAATGACAAGTTGTCACTCTTGTCTTCAAATCTAATTTTCAATGCATCTCCCAACTCATCCCATGTGGTGATAGATTCAAGTGACAATGTTCCATACCAATAAAGATCTTTTAATTTGAAAGAGATAGCTAAAAATATTATTTATATGTTATCCTCAATGATGTGATGTGTGTTGTAGATGTTAACAATGTTTCTAATATGCTCAATAAGGATGATGGTAGTTTCACCAATGTATGAGGGAAGATATGAGAATGCCATCATAATGGAAAAGTATTAGAGGGATATATACATAGAAGGAAAAAAAAGGTAAGTTCTTTTCCATGGTATCTTTAGGAATTTTCACTAATGGGACAATCAAAAAATTTATTATAGGTTTTTGAGAAAGGTATGACTTCTTTGGGTAAGGATGGGTGTTATAAAATATTTTTTCTTTGTCGTTCTTGTCTTCAAATATTATTATCCATTCATCTCCCAAATCATCCCATGTGGTGATATATTTAGGTTCCAATGTCTCATACCAACCCAAAGGTTTTTCTTTTAAATAGATAGCTAACAATTTGATTTCTATGTTCTCCTTAATAATGTGATGTATATTATAGAAGTTAAAAATGTTTTTAATATGATAAATAAGGGTAATGGCATGTTCACCGATGCATGAGGGAAGATATGGTAATGTCATCATAATAGGTAACTCTTAGAGGGATATAGCCATTAAAGGCAACAAAAGGTAAGTTCTTTACCATGATATATTTAGGACTTTGAAAGAATGGTCCAATCAAAAACTTTCTTATAGGTTTGTGAGCAAGGTATGACTTCTTTGGGTAAGGATGGGTGTTAGAAAATCTATTTTATTTTTATGAATAATGAGGTAGATCTTGGAACTCAAAAGGAATACCTTTGGTGAGAGATATATTTTTTACTTTAGGAATGAAAGATTGCACTAGTCTGCAACCAATATTCAAGTGTTGGAGATTCTAGATACTATAAGAAGTGGACTATTACAACCTCCTTATTTTCAAAGCCAACATCTACCTTAATAACCTTATTGGACTTCATGTCCCATTGAGAATATTATAAATATTATTGAACAAATTTTCACTATATATAATTAAAGTATACCTTATCAAATTTTGGATAACATGGAACTATCTTTACACATAGACAAACTACTATAATAGATAAATCTCTAGATTTGAAATGGCTAACTCCCTTGATCTATCTTTTTGGCTCACACACTTCACTAGGATAATAATTATTGGAGGTGAAAATGGAAGATAGAAACATAAATAAAAATAAACTAATGAATTTGATGCACCAAATATAATTCTAGAAAACATACTTGCATCTACACTTAGAAAGGATATGGTTAAAACCAACCTCAACTTAATGTTCTTTTAGCATAAGTATTTATACATGGAGGTAGATTACTATGAATATCTAGAGGTGGGTGAAAATGAGGTCAGATATTAGACACGACTAGTCTCTATCACACTTCAAAACACACCTAATAAACATACACTTAATGATACCTATTCAAAGAGATGATACTACTAACATAATGTATACAAGAGCAGAATGGAAGCAAGGAAAAGACATTCATCACTTGTCATTAAAATACAACACTTGAAATACTTAGGTAAGATTTTAATAGAAAAAATAAACTTCATAACTTTACTCAAATTAAAATAAATATGTCAAACTAGTAGGGTTTCACCATACCAATTATGGATTCCTTACAATGCCAAAATGGCTTGCATATATAGAGCATAAGAGAGGAGGGAGAAGAAGTGAGGTTGGATAGTCACAAGGCCAAGTGTAAAGAATTTAAAATAAATTAGAATTAAATATAATGAGTTGGAAAAGAGGGCATAAATTTTCCATAGATAAATGACCATCTAAAACATGACACCTTTTTGAGGTTGGTGTAGAGATCTCCATGTCCTTCTTAAAACTACGCTCATGATGATGAGTCCACCTATCTATCTTGAATTGTATCATATGTACTTGAAATATATTATTTTAATTAGGAATTTGGATATGTGATTTTTTATAGTCATATATTCCCATTAAATTCTATCCTCCTCTTTGTCACTTGTCATTCACTTTCTTGTAACTGTTCAGTATCTCTTTAGGCCTAATACACACACTTATCACTTAGGTGACTTGTAGTTGTTTAATAAATATAATTTTAGGAATGTAAGACACCCATTTAATACCTATTTATCCTTTGATATATCAAATATACCATAATATAATTCCAGACGTCATTTATCATCTCCACTTTTGGTAGTCACTTATTTTCTTGCTATTTTATCTAATACTGCCTATAATGACTAACTTAACAAAGGGATTTTCATGCATGAAAAAGGTTACTATTAGGTATAATGAGTTATAAAAAGTCTCTAAACACATTTCACAATGATTTTAATTAACTTATTCCCTTATGTACCTTTAATTCAACTCAAATCTTGCAAAAAACCTAATATTAGGCCTATCCATATAAGTGATAATATAAAAACATTGAGTGTCAAAGATCATTAGGTAGTGATAGATAGGTAAAAATTTATTTATTTTTTAATTGAACCCTTTTAGATGAATTTACCATTGTATCTTCTTCAATGGGTTCTTTTGAGGGATTTAGGAGGGTTTGCTTGTTAACAATGATT
>JARHVA010005034.1:12500-220000 GCA_037957365.1 Torreya grandis | reverse complement strand
ATGGGCTTTCCATCATGGCATTTTAAAATGAACCCTACTTGAGACTAAACCTTCAAAGGAGAAATTGATCACCATGTTATGAGTGATTGAAAACAACATATTATCCTTGACTTAAAGCCATTCATAGGAGGATGAAAATTTATGATTACCAAAACACTATTTATTGTCTTTATTAAAATTCACTCTTAGCACAAGAGAGTGATCTTTCCCATCTCTCCATGTTCACACATGCCAACCAAACTAAAACCAACATGAAAATGAAGAACAAGGTCTACCAACCTGCATTCATCACACAACTCACACATATCAATGCAAATAGATAATAGAAATAAATCCATTAGGGGTACACATGTAATTTAGAGTCACTAATAATCTTAGTGATTATACATGAAGCATATACCACTAATCCTAAAACCATTTCCATCAAATGGAATTAAACATGGACTACTAACATCAACCAATTTCACTTAGCCCTACTCTTCTTCTCATGTCTATATTGAAGTAAAACCATTTGACGTTGGTGACTTACCCAAGACAGTGATGAAAGAGAAGAACCAATTTTGATCAAATTTTAACCTATTAAATCCATATGGCCTATAAAACATCTTTGGGAATATCCAAACATATTCTTCAATCCTCCACACATGCCATATGGGTCATATAGTTTATACAACATTAGAAATTGCCTTTTTATAGTTGATCTTCTTGTTCTTATGTTGCACCTAAAAAAAATTATTTTTAAACTCTCTTATGACAATATCTAACATGGCATACATTAGATATATTATTGACACACTTTTCTTTTGGTTAGAAATTGTACATTTCATACAAATGATCCAAAGGGTGGCCTAAAATGACATTTATTCAAATGACAAATGTGACAAAGTTAGAACATATTATGTGAACTTCAAAATGTGACTAGACCTCTATTAGGATCATTTTGACCCTGTTCAAAACTATTATACCTTGTGATAATTTTGAATATGCAATATTATTTGAATAAATTTAATGTAGGGTTAAATTTAGTCAATAGTAATTATTGTGAACACTTCTTTTTGAACAATTATTTATTAAAAAATAAATCTAAAACTAGATAATTAAAATAAACTTGCATGGAAAGTTAATAATAAATTAATACCTTTAATTAAAAACTTTTTGATGTGATTTTTATTCACACCACATAATCCTATGAGGTAACCTCTAAAGTTATAGGATAAATGAAGAAACTTCACTCCAAGGCATGAGTTGTGGGGTATTTGGTTTTATAAATAAGTTGGTGATAGAGTTGCAGTGACCAATGGGTTATTTAAATTGGATGGTTTAGATGTATAGAGTCTAAAAGAAAGAAAAAATTTACATCATATGATTGGGTGAATTCTAAACTAAGTTGTTCTAGAGAAAAAATATATAAAAGGAGGGAAAGGTAGAGTAAAAAAGAGGGTTTGTAAACCAAAAGTAGATGGAACCCTTCCAAACTTGAACTTGCACTATAGGTTTTAAAATTTTTTGATAAGTAATTATTATTTTAGGTATATATTATCACATAAAACTTAAAAACATATTTATATGTCCAAGAAAATAAATACCATAAAATTTAATTCTTATAATCAAAGGTTGGTCCCAATATATGATTGCAATTACACATCTTCATAGGGAGATTATGATTAATAAACGTAAAACATTCAATTATCTAAAACATAATCTCAATAACTATATTGAAAACACTTATAATCCACCTAAAGACTAAAATACTATTATGAATTAACTTATTCAATTAATCTTAATGTTCGGAAGAGACAGGCACATCAATACAAAGTTGTAGAATAATCTTTAAAATTTATTATTAATCTCAACTAAAAAATTCTCCTCCTTTTGGAATGTGGATATAAGTATATCTATCTTTGTATGGGGATGCCTTATCCTCAAGTAAAGTCTAAATTTACATATTATACTATAGGAATTGAGTGTCAAAACTCATGCATATTATGTGTGTACACATACAAATATTATCCATGGGCCAGAATTGTTAAATATAATATATATATATATATATATATATATATATATATATATATATATATATATATATATATATATATATATATATGCTAAAGATAGAGTTGATATTTGAGTCCCAATTACAATCAAATGCACACACACACACACACACACACACACACACACACACACACACACACACACACAAAGGTGATGATGTGGCATAACTTGATGATGGAACATGCATGTTTATAATATTGGTTATTATGGTCATAGTTATAACTAAAGTTACAACCGACATTGATGGAGGAACTATTAGAACTATATGTGTGTGTGTGTGTGTGTGTGTGTGTGTGTGTGTGTGTGTGTGTGTGTGTGTGTCTATATATATATATGTGGTCATAGTTACAACTGAAGTTACAACCGACATTGATGGAGGAACTATTAGAACTATAGCTGAAATTATCACAAAAGTGGGCTCTTTAGATGTCTGCACTATAGTATAGCCTAGAAACTAAGGCTATGTATTTGGATGTGTTTGAGATACAAAATATGTACTTGATAATAAATAAGTCTATTTTAATTCCTCCAAGTACATCTATATGGCTTGACTTGCTTCAAAACAAATCTTGACTATATCATAGTCAATGATAGATATTTTGAGAAAAAATGGTAGCTTGGCCATAGGATTTTCATTAATAATAATTGAAGCCTTAAATTTTACTTTTTAATATATTTGTGTTGGATAATTTATCCTTCAAAAAATTTATTAATTGAATAATTTTTTCATTAGTTCTATACACAATGCCTTCAACTTTTTCCCATAAACTATTAATAGCCACTTGGATTAAACCTTCAAAAGTGGGCCTTAGGACTAATTTCCCTAGAGGTGTTTATATATATACAATATTCATATCATTCAAAAATGGTATTTCCCATTGTTCATGACTTATGAATTATTGCACAAAGGCATGCATTTCATTATTCCACTATGATAAATTATCTCTTTTGGTTGTCATGTGGTTTTATATGAGAGTAACATCAAAGGCATATATCAAACATAGATGTGCATATGATTTATTATTATTAGTATCTTTCCCTAAAAATTTAGCTTGGTATTCATACCATTCAATCTATTATATTCTTAGGTTACACTACCCCATTTTAGATGTGACTCAGCTCTTCTGTGTTATATTGAACCAATGATATTGTATAGTTTCTTAGCTTCACATTGTACATTATCTACAATATCTATGGGGATATTTTATACCATTTATTTCTTATAGACTTTTCTTTTATTTATCATTTTTTATAAAAATTTACTTAATCACTCCCTTGGTTGCATCAACAAATCTATAAGGATCTTAATCATACCTATCCAGATCTATGGGGTGGACCTTCCTCTTATTCATTAGAGAGATTATTTATTCTCTCTATTCTACATGAATAGTTTATCCCTCTACTAACACATTATTCCTCTTGAGCTTTCTTATTTTGTTCATTTGCCTATCAAAATGGAACACCACCTTTGGCTACTCAGTGATAATCAAGTCTTGTCCACCTTCCTCCTCTTTTTGAAATATCTAAATATTAGGGGAATGCTCATAATATATTGTGATTCTATATTCTATGTATATTTAAATGTGGAAGGAAGGTATCTACCTAGTGGGAGTGTAGACACTAGAAAACCACACACCATAGTTCTAGATGTTGATCTGACCCTCATACCAACTTGGGACCCCCTAGGGACTATCCCACAACATTTTGACCATAAACCTAAGTTAAATTAATTAACTTTGACTATTCTAACTTTAACCTATCAACCACCGATGGTCAACACTGACCATTGATAGTTAGGCCTAACCATTGATGGTCATCCTTTAACCACCTTAAGGTTTAACTCCATCTCAAACCCACCTTAAGTTTGTAATTATTATCCACTTAGATAATTATGCATTTTAATACTAAAAATAGATGACCCCTTGACACCTTGTTTGGACTCATTCTTTCACATCTCTTTTCCTTCTATAAAAATAAAAGAGGAGGAGGTGAAAAGTGGGTGATCAAGAATTAGAGAGAATCAATAATTATTAGAGATTCTTATATCAAAAATTAATTTTTAGGGGTTCTTCAAATGAAACACCAACCACGTCAGATAACTGAAGTGCTTCAATTCATCGATCACAACTAAGACACCAACACTCTACTAAAATTACTCCGGGATCCAAAATGGGTTCTCATCCACTCACCTCAACATTATCAATGAAAAAATAAAGGTAATTTTCTATTTTTTGTAATTAATTACTCTAATTTGTCACATAATTAGCCTTCAGCCTAAACCCACCTCCTAGAATGACTCAACAACCTTCCTAACCAGACCTAGCTTTACCCAGATCAACACCTATGATAACTATTGATGGTCACTCTGACAACTAAAAATATTTCCATAATCATCTATGGTTACCTAACCAATGATAGTTAACCAGCCACTGATGGTTTTTCCCCAACCATAGATGGTCACTATGTGACAATTCCAAACAACAAGTTAATTCCACCTATTAAACCCCAACCAAATCCCACTTTTTGATTTTCTACCTAAACATAGAACATCACTCTATTTTTTAAACCACATTTGATTCATTTATAATTAATATCTAATTGTTTATTGCTATAATTATTCAAATTCATCTCCTTCAATCACTTCTTGTATTTGGTTTCAGTACCTTATGTTATTAATGCAAGTAATTTATCTTTCATTTTTAGAACTTGATTGTTCAAAAGTGTGGATTGATAGCCTCTAAAGAAGATTGTGCTTCTTAGATATAAATTTCTAGGTAGTCCATCCTACTATCTAACTAATCAACAATCTCCTTAGTGATTTTTTTATCTACAAGTCATTCCTCCCAAGCTAAAGAGGAGTATATACAACCATCAAGATCATGGAGTGTAAACCAAATCTAGGTTCTACTAACCTCACCCTTATTTCAAGTTTTATAACATTTTTTTCAAAATGAGATCAATAAAAAATTTATGTGAAACATTCTATCACACCCAATGGGACCCTTGAGTCTTTTATTAGGTTCATAATTGCATCTAGGTGTTTTTTATCATCTTTCTATTCATATAACAAAATCAAATTTTCATTTTGGGATTAAAATTTACTGCATGCATTATTCACTTACTTATTTTATCTCACATGGATTAATTAATCAAGTGAATTCATCATATTTTCACTCTTATCACACACAAAAGACTAAACCACTTACACTTAATCAAGCATAAAAAAATTGACATAAGGCTTGACTAGAATTTCATCACCTAGTAGTCACCTTTCTTATCTATCCTACTTGGATTTCATCACCAAGGGGAGAACCAACCTAATTCACTAGCTGAGTATAATCTCTAGCAATCAGTATATCTTGGCTAAGCACCTAACACCCTTATCACTATGATGTGTGAAGTGATGGGGTAGTCCCCAATATCAAGCCACATACTAATTTCCAATATAGACCCCTTTGAGAGCCTAAACATAACCTAAAACTAACCATAGAATTATTCTATAGTACCCACTCTACAAGCTAGGTTGAGTCACATAATTATTAAAGCTTAAGGCATAATCCATAAGAGAAACTAAAAATAACCTTAGTATTTAACATGCTTTACAGTATGTTTTATTTCCTTGACTTTTCTTTGTCTTCTCTTTGTTTGAGTTATGAGATTACTTGTATCTTCCTCTTCTACTTATGTGCATGGTTTTAACTAGGCAACAACTAAGAAACCAAGAAAATTAGAATCCACCTCCTAATCATCCATCTTCCTCCTCTCCCTCATCCATGGAGTACATCTCAAATGTAGAGAGTTCTCCCCATCCTTCAAGAAGTCCCATAATCCCTCGAATGGTGGCCCAAGGTGATGAAAATTTTTCCACCTTTCAAGATAACAACCCCATATCCCTATAATATTACCTTAACACCAGATCTCACCATACCCCTAATTTAATTGCACCTATTAACCCACCATATGGTATGCCATCCCACCTTATGGGTGACACTTCTATTACCAACATCTCCACCCAACCTTTAGTCACCCAAGAATCATCTTCTATAAATAATACCACCAATACCACCATCCAAAATCAACCCACCCAACCAACCAACACCCCAACTAACAACCCTTATAGTATAGGAACAACCCAACCCTTAGGTAATGATACTTTTCTTACCATGAGAGTACCCTCTACTAGTGTCACCACCATTTTTCTTGTTCCCAATCCACCTAGCTCCACTCCATTTCAAAGATTTGTAGTTCTCATACCTTATACCATTCCACCCATCATTACCAAAGTTACCACCTATCTTATATCTACCAACCCAACCATACCTCTAACCTAACCTACGTCATTCCCCTAATAGGTGCCCATTGTATAAAACCCAAGCTATATCCCTAACCCACAAGGGTATGTACCTCTACCTTTAACCAACCACCTGTCTCCATGTATTCATATGTAGAATCATCCCAATCACCCATATCCACATAAAAATATGTGGCAGCCTCTCAACCCCCTACCAACTATACATATGTTGCACCTACTCAAACCTAACATAATCTACCTTAAAGCTATAGGGTTGCACAACCACAAATTGACCTTGTCAAAATGCTAATAGACAAAATGACTACTTTGGAGTAATTTGTCTAGGGCACCAATAACCTCTTATCTTATGACCAAATATGAAATGAACCAATTAATCCATCTGTCCCCATTTGACCTTATCCTCCCTAATGAGAACTTTCAAAATTTTCAAAATTTTAGAGCAAAGAAGATCCTTAACAACATCTCAAAGAATTTAAGCATTCTTACTATTTGATTACCTATGATGATTCCTTCCTTTTACACACCTTTCCTATTTCTCTATTAGGTCTAGCACTAGACTGGTATAGTGCTATTATAAAGCACTCGCTCTTTTATTTTTCCCACCTAGCTCAAAATTTCTTAATTCACTTTTCCATAAACATCTCTAAGAATTTTCCATCACTGATATATACTCCATCCAACAATTTGATGATGAGTTCATAGTTGAATTTATAGTCCATTGGATAATCTTGATAAATCAACTCTCTTTCTCTCTACCCCAACCCAAGCTGATTAAACTCTTTGCATGGTCTTGTTCCAAACACATTTCCTCCACTTTGTGGGTTCAAAGTTTTAGGACCTTTGATGAGGCTTTCACCATAGAAAGAAAATTAGACAATAGAGCCATTTATGAGGGGATATTGAAATTAAGAAACAAGAATTTAACCTTTAAATAAAATAACACTCCCTCTTCCAAACCTAACAATCAAACCAACACTAACTCTAAAAATAAGGGAACCATGAATGTAATTGTCCCAAAAACCACTCCTCCACCAGTTGTTAACTAATCTAACTCTTCTAGTTCCTCCAATAAAACTAATAAAAACCCAAACCACAACAACTAAATGAATTTTTCTCTACTAGGGGAGTCATATGGTTTGGTCTTAGAGAAGTTATTGAAATCAAACACCATACAACTCCCATTGATCAAAACCTGATAGCAATTCATTTCCTCTCATCCTATACCTAGATGGTATAAGGAGAATGAATTATACGACTTCCACCATGTCATTGGACATGATGTTAGCAAGTGCAATAATTTCATTAAAGTCATCTAAAATCTCATTGATAAGGGGGAACTTATGCTGGATAACCCAAACATACCCTAAAATCAATCACTTAACATCTTTAGATAACCATGCCCCTTCCACAAATAGTGAAAACAATAGAGATAAATCCTCTCACAACCATATATTCCATGACATTAATACAATTTTTAGTCAATTGATTAATAAGGAAGCCATTAATGAAAGTACTTTCCCTTTCACTTATTGAGGTAGTGGATTCACTCTCCATTCCTTCAAAAAATGAGACCAAGGAAACAATGCCTCCACTTTCTCCACTCATCGAGGCATTTGAGCCACCAAAATCCTCTTTAGAAGACATACCAAAAGAGGAAACCATTACCGCCTTATCATTCTCCTCCATCATACAATAATCCACTCTTCCTTTGGAAGTCATCCCTAAGGGAGATTTCACTCTAGCTACCTCTCCCATAAAAGACGCATCTTCCCAAACCTTGGAGACATTAATTGAGGAAAATGATGAGGTGACCACTTATCTTTTTACACCCATGGGTTTGACATTTTAACTTATTATCAAATGGATCAAACCATATATAAGCCCTTCTCTAGACTAGTTCAAAACTTACAATAATTATATCAACCCAACATAGATCATTTCACATTTTGGCACCATCTCAGGTTTCCTTACCAAACCAAGTAAGAACCTCCAACCACACCACTATCATCTTAACCTTACATTCCCACTATTAAACCCACTTTCACCAAAACTAAGCCATTAGAAACCTCTACTAACCAAACTATACTTGAACTAACTAAATTGACTCCACCTAAAATAACCAAGTCACCTTCTACCATTCCAACCATGCCTACTAAAAACCTTGGCATATTCCCTATTTAGGACCTTACTCACCCCTCATTAAAATTGTAATTAACTTCATCAAACCTATCAAATAAACCCTAAACCAAACCAACAAAGAAGGTAAAAACACCCAATATTCCACAAACCAAAACTCTATCTCCCTTTTCCACCTTGCATTATATTTTGGGACCTCACCCTCCTACCTTAGTAAAGAAACCAACCACCCTAGATAAGACCCAAATATAACCACCACTTTTGGTTACACAATCATTCCTACTTTCATCCTCACCTATTTTCACCAAAACTTTTATAACCAAACTACTTATTTATCAAGCATCTACTCCAACACCTTTTACCTCCAAGCAATCCATACCAAAACCATCTACCAAGAATGCTCCTTCACCAAAATCTATGACCATAAAACCTACTCCTAAATGGGCTTCCACCTCAACTACCAAACCGAAGACCTCTACACCTTTACTACCTTTTCCCAAGTCTTACTAAACCATCCTACAGAGGTTATTACAAGCATCTATCTTAACCATGGCACCTATCAGACCATTTAACCCACATAGTCCTAAACCATATTTATATAATGACAAATTAGTATGCTCATACCATAGAAAACTTAGGCATGATACTAAAATTTTTAAAGCTCTCCAAGTATTAGCTCATCAACTATATCACAAGGATGCATTATTGTTAGATGAGCCTCTTATGAGCCCAACATTTATCCAAGAACCAAGAACCATTAACCAACACTCACCTACTCCTCTACTCTCATCTCAAAGTGAAGCAAAACCTAATCAATCCTCTAGCCCAAATATCTCCCAAATCCATACCATCTATGTGGTCACATAATAACAAGCTTAATCAAAGGATAATGGAAAAGCAAAGGTGTCTATTCCATGGACATATCCATATTCCACCACCCAATCACCCAACCAACACCAAACACATTTCCCTTTAATCAAACCCAAGGTGTCCATCTTTGGTGCCTCTCAATCCAACCCATCTAAATCAATCCAGTGAGTAGTTCTTAAATAACTTCACCAAACACTAGTGAAGATGAGTTTGTATGAACTAATCAATACCTCACCCCATCACTACCAAACAATTATAAAGGATTTATAATCTATACAGGTCCAACTAGAAGACCCATAACATCTAGCATTCTTTGTCAGAGTTCTTCAAATTTATAACCTTGTTACCTTAAAGGATTCAGAAATACCCTCTATCAATCCAAATGATCATGATCCTCTCCTCTTCATTTCCATGTACATTAACCAAACTTGAATCAAGAGGGTTATTATTGATGGGGGAGTTAACATCAAAATTATCTCTTTCCATGCATACAACCAGCTCAAATTACCCAAGAACATTATGTTGGAAACCTTAATGGTGCTTTCATCATTCAATGATAACATGTCCACAACTTTATGAAATTTTGTCCTTCACATTTTCCTAGGACCCCACACACTTCTTGAGCTCTTCTATGTAGTAGAAGGAGAGTTCTAGTATAATGTTTTACTAGGAAACCCTTGGATTCATTCCATGGGTTATGTGCCATCCACCCTACATTGATTCATCAAATTTAAACATGAAGGTTAATTTGTTACCATCTAAGTTGACCTAGATTCTTTTACATCATGAAACATAATGTACTAGCCCAATGACATTCTCCTTCCTCCATATAACAAACCTCCATTAGTGAAATATGAATCCCACTCTTCTTCTACCAATAAACGATCCACTAATTTATCCATCTCTTCTACCCAAATCCCTATAAAAAACCCTTTAGAATAAATTTTCCAACATCTTTCATTAGGGGAGTATTGCATTTTGACACTATACACTTTTCCTACTCCTCAAGAGTATGGGAATCTTGACCAATAACCTGGTTATGACCCAAATATTAGATCAATTATTCCTTTCAATCTCTCAACTTTTCAAACTAATTTCACCTATAAGGGACTTGATAAGCCCCTTGACACTTTCACCACCTCTTTTTCACCTCGGTCATTCACCTCCAATTTCTCTTACCTAGATAAATTAGAGTTTACCTTGACATATATCTATAGGTGTGCTTGGAAGGGATTTGGTCTAGGTTGATATTAACATGGGCCACATGAGTTTATTCTAATCTAATACCAAAGACCTAATGAAAAACATGGCCTCAGCTTCATGCCACCTAAAAAGCAAACCAACCTACCTACCATCACCATTCTTGAAGAAGACATCCCTTCCTCACCAAACCCTTCTCTATTAACGTCTAAGAATCCAAACATCATGCCCCTTAATTTTTTTCATCCACATGATCAGCCTCAAACCCCTAACTTATCAAAAGGATGGGGTGATCATAACCATTCCTTTGAACCATCCTAAAATGGTAGGAGATGACTCTCCTACGATTAATACCTTTATGTGTTGGGATGATGATTCCATTCTCATCTATCTTGGGGTAGAAGATTCCTCTATCTACAAATCTCTTCCTCCTAAGACATTAACCATGTTGAATGAATCCACCATGGATATTGTCTTGGGAACTCTAAATCACTTGTGCATTATCAAAATTGGCCAATCACTAAATCTTGAGGAGCTTCAAGACTTCCCCTCCTTCCTACAAGACCACAATATAACATTTACTTGTTCTTATAATGACATGATAGGAATCAACCCCTCAATTGAGACCCATAACATAGTCACCAACCATGATGATAAACCCATTAGGCAAAAAAATTTATGATTGCACCCTCACATATCCCTTCTCATCAAAGAAGAGCTTCAACATCTCCTATCGATCAACTTCATTCAACCTATTGATTATCCCCAAAGGGTCTCAAACATTTTACTTATCACAAAATCCATAGGGGGACTATGTATTTATGTGGACTTTCATGACCTTAACCTTGCTTGCCTGAAGGATAACTTTCCTTTACCAAGCATTCACTAGATTTTTGATCTTATAGTTGTCCATAAGATGTTATATCTTATGGATATATTCTTGGGTTACAATCTAATATTAATTTCCCCTAAATATCAACACAAAACTACTTTTATCACCCCATGGGGGACTTTTTGCTATGGAGTCATTCTTTTTGGACTGAATAATGTTGATGTAACTTACCAATGTGTTATGGCATACATCTTCCATGACCTTACACAAAATTGTAAAAGGCTATGTTTATGGCCTTCTTAGGAAATATAATTGTTGTAAATATCATTTAGTTGTTCTTAATATTATCTTTGAGTGACTCATCCATTACCATGTTTGCCTTGATCCCAAAAATTGTATCTTCAAGGTCTTGTTAGGAAATTTCCTTGGATTTATCATCTCCCTTTAGGGAATCAAATTAAATCCTTCCAAAATAAAAAAAATCCTTTAAATTACTCATCCTAAACACCTCAATAAACTCTTTATCTTGTAGGGGAATCACTTATTCATTTGTCACTTTATCACTCAGCTCTATGATTGATGCCGACCTTTCCACCATATTATGAAGAAAGATGTATCTTTTAAATGAGATAATGATTTTTAAAAGGCCTTTTATTAAATTAAAGAGTACATTATATCTCCACCTATCCTCATTCCTCCCAAACAAGATCAACCTTTTTACCTTTATATCTCTGCCACTGACCACTCCTTAGGGGAAATGTTGGCTCATTGGGATGAACAACATAAAGTTAAAGACATCTACTACATTATCCATATGCTTGTAGAATATGAGACTCAATATACCCATACCAAGAAACTTTGCTTAGCCTTGGTCCTCATGGTCACCAAACTTTACCACTACCTTCTTAACTGCAAGACCTATGCCATAACCAATACTGACCCACTAAAGTATATGCACTCCAATCAATACCCAAATCAATGTATGTCCAAGTGGATCATGATTTTAGCTATGTTTTAATTTGGTTTATATTAATAAAATTTAATTAAAAGAAAAATCATTTCCAACCAATTGGTTAAATCACTATTAGTAGATAATCAACCTCTTCCTCTTGAGTTTCTAGATGAGTTCATTGCAACCCTCTCTTAGGAAAACTTTACCTATCATGTGACCATGTTCTTCTATGGATCAAAGTTTTATTTTGGTAGGGAAGCCAGCATCATCCTTATCCTCCTTCATGGTGAACCTCTTTCAAGCTAGATTTTTAATGTACCAAAAATATGGTTGAGTATAAAGCCCTAATGATAGGTCTCCAAACTACATTAGCCTTGGGAGTTAAAAAAATCAACATTTTTGATGACTTTCAACTTGTGTTCAATCAAATTACTAGATCTTATCAATTCAAGAATGATTTTTTTCAATAGTATAAAAATTTATCTAATGTACTCTTAGCATCATTTGAACACTACTATATCCAAACCACTCCATGATCTACACATAACTTTATCGATATGATGGCTTCCCTCACTTTTCAGATCTTATATATACCCTTTGAATCTAAGTTATCTATTAGTATCCATAAACTTACATAGAGCTCTTATGTTAACTTAGACTCTCTCACCATCTGTAATGTAGAGGAGACCCAACCTGACCTTTGGTATTAGTAGACCTTTGACTATCTCAACTTTGCCATCATTCCCTTCAATCTTTCTAGGAATGATAAAAGAGTGTTTATTCAAAGAACCTCATATTATACCATAATTAGGGGAATAATTTATAAACATGGATTTAATGGTCTCTTCTTCCATTGCCTACATATTCATGAATCCTGTCATGCTATTAGGGAAATGCATGATGGGATCTATGGGGGACACTTTAGTGGTCTAACAATCACTAAATGCATCATTCACCTTGAATATTATTATCCCACCCTTAACCAAGATTATTGTGATCATCTAAAAAAGTGTGTCAAATGTCAACAACATGCTAATTTACATCACACACCTAGCCATAGTCTTCAAGTATCCAAATATCTCAATCCCATCTTGTAATGGGGTTTGGCTATCATTAGAGTAATTAATCCCCATTCTTCATAGTGACATCATTCTATTATCATTTTAATGGAATATTTCACCATATGGGTAGAGGATATTCTTATGATCTTAACTAAAGCTGAAAAGATTGTCAACTTTATCAACCATCACATCTTCTATCATTTTTGTGTCCCTCAAAAAATTGTCATCTATAATGGAAAATATTTTAAAAACAAACAAGTCCAAGGTCTTTGTGACACATTTAGTATCATTTTAAGTTTCTCATCACCCTCTAATCCATAAGATAATTGATAGGTGGAAACCTCTAAAAAAAATTCTGAATAACATGCTAACTATAATGGTTAATGCATTTGGTTAAGATTGGAATTTACACATCCCCTTTCACCTTATGGGCCTATCTTACTAGCATTTGGACCCATATAAATGCTACCCATTTCTCTCTAAGTTTTGAATCTGAGGCCATATTACCTCTTGAAGTATAAATTCCATCTCTTCACATAGCCATGAAAGATCTCATTTTTGGCAATGATTATTGTCAATAATGTTTAGCCTAACTCGAGTTACTTGACAAGCATTATTTATTCATGCTTACCCACATTCATTTTTATCAAGAGTGAATCAAGTGTGCTTATAAAAAATACCTTTAAGTGTGAGAATTCAATATCAGAGACCTCTTCCTCAAGGAAAATCAACATGTAACCAATATGGAGAAAATCAAGTGGGGAAAATTTTCTTTTAATTGGCTTGGACCTTATATCATAATGCAAAAGTATGGATTAGGAGCTTACTAGTTGTCTTATTTCAAAGGTAAACTAGAACCTAAGTCCATCAATACTTCACATCTATGTCCTTTTTTATTAAATAGGATCAAACTAACTTTTTGTCTAACTTAATCTAATCCCTTGTTTTCATTCACATCTATTCCCTTATTTTGAGGACAACTAATTAAAATTGAGTCATGTGATTATCCATCACAACCTTATCCTAATATTTAACATGGGTACCATGACTCTACCCATGGCATGATCCTCATGGTACTTTCCATCCCCTTCTAGGATGGATTTCCATGGTTATTGTTACTTAAACCTATTTTACCCATCATCAACCTTCTTATGCTTGAGTTATGACTTCATAAAGGTGAACATTTTGAGCCCATATAATCAAATCCATGTCAATAACAAAAAATCACTATCAATCAAAAAATAATAAAAGGCCAACACTGATATGGGTCATTTTTAGCATTTACAGACTGATCCATTGAACGATAGCTACCAAAACATATCAAAATCTCTCAATATAAAGTAAAATTCTCCCTTATAGGATAGATATAAAAATCCTTAAATGGATCTCACAAACTTAAACCACTCCCTTAAAGTTTGGATGAGTAAAGCATTTGTCAAAGGGTAGTAATTTATTAGAAGCTTCTCACATCGATCAACTTTCCCCATCCCTCCAAAAAATAATAAAATAACAAAGGCCCATTATCAAATTAGAAAAAGAAAAATAATTTTTGAAACTACAATAAAATTTTATAAGTAGACTTCCCACATCGATTATTCTACACCTTATATGACATGGACTTGTTTATACTAGCTCTTTGGTATCCTCCAAAAGAGGCCTGCTAATCTCATAAGAAGGTTCCATCTTCATTCATGTCCCATTTGTATACTATAAGTAATGGTTTGTAAACTTAATTAACATTATTTAATCAAGAAACCTTTTTAATCAACTAAAAATTCTATGGGGAAGCATTCAAAGGACTTCTATTCATAAGCCAATCATACTTTAGTTTGTTTTAGTCCTTTCAAAAGAAGAAACATCGTGCCTTCTTATTCTCTCATATCTACTTATTGATACGTTCATTATGGTGTTTGTATTTTTATTAGCCTATCTTCCTCACATTTATTTTACTAATCCAACTTACTTTATGTGTCAACCACCTTCATCTAATCATAGTCAGCTCATTAAAAACATTTAAAAACCAACTACGTGTTTTATTATGTGTTGTTCCCTGTTTAAGTGTTTTTCATCACAAGAACATCTTATCCATCATTAAAAACATAAAAACATCACAACATTACCTTTTGTCACATCATAAATTAATAACTCATCACACACAATCTACCTCAACATGTCTCTACTCATAATAAACATCATACCTTTTCATCCAAAAAATCAATAACACTAACTAATCATGAAACATCTCTCACTATTCAAGTCATACATCATCTACATATGCTAACCATCACATTCCTATCTAGGTAAGAAATAATAAACATTTTCATATCCCAAACATAACATCCCATCATAAAAAACATCATCATAACATCATGATCATCCCATTACCTAATCATAACATCATGAGCATCCCATCACCTAATTATAAAATCATAAGTGTCCTATCACCTATCACATCCATAAAAAATATGATCCATTAACCCATAACCATGTCATAAACATGAATTACATCATCATCATCCATAACTATAACAATAAATCATAAACATCATAGTCATGTCCAACTCAACCTAAATGTTATCATATCATTTACAACATCACATTATCATATCAAGATCATCCACCATGACCATCACATCATAATAACATAAACAACATCAATAAATATCAACATCATCATGAAAATAAATTAAAGAGCCATATCATCACATACCTAGCTAGGTGAGTCCAATAAATGATCATGAACATAATCATATCACCATAATATCAAATCATAAAATAGAAACATGAACATCATAACCATGAACAACAAACCATAAACAAGGATCATATATATAAATCATGAAATCATAATCAAGATGATAATCATATATACAAATATGTATAAATATCCTAAAATATGTATACATTTCATTATATTGACTCAAAAGCTAGTATCAAAATCACATGATAAATAAAAAATACAATGTCTCATAACCATATAGGCCCTAGAGCATCACTATCTCATGGATCCTACCCTCTTGTATCCACTTGTAGAAGTGGCCCACTTACCTTGTGTCATAGTGATAACACCTTCAATGATCCCAACTCTATACTCACCCTATTGGGGATCATCTGGTAAGTGTTTATAAACCAAGGCCTCATGTACTAGAGATATTCCACTGTCACTACATATCTCACCATTGAGGTAGTCCTTAGTGGTCACACAACTGTTGATACTCCTCCTCTTTCCTATTAGAGAGAATATCTCTCCTACATACCATGTTAGTTGAGGTCTAGCCTAATCTCTCTCTCTCTTATAAGAGTGGCCACCTAAACCTATGTTTTTTCCAAGTATTCCTATGCTGTGGTTAGAGATGCTCATGCTTGGTCCCTCTAAATGATCGCTACCTATATATCTAGACCACCAATTCCCCTAAGTCAACATCCATGTCCTACTGACCACCATAATCACCTTTAAAATTAGATGTAATATGGTGTGCTTGGTGCCATGTAAGATAATAATATATAAAACCTTCATCATCTATATCAATCCTCATTGTTAAAAACTCTTGATCAATAAACTCATGAATTGGTTGTGGAATTGGTAGTGAAAACTCTATATCCTCCCTCCTATACCTTAAGAACACCTTGGGTATACCCTACACAAGGCCAAACTATCTCCATACCCTATCAAATGGAATGAGCTCTATCTCATTATATTTCCTAATATAAATCCATCTATGGATCTAAAGTGATAGAGTATGTCTTGCATAATGTGCCCATGTCAGAAACCTAAAATATGGTCTCCAAATAATATCTCCCATGAACAGGGCATCTAATCAATCTCTATACTATTCTAGGTCATGTGTCCCTCATCCTAGTCCTATGAGGTCATAACTACCTCTCCACATCATATATCCAACCCTAAAATCCATATGATCAAATGCATTCCATGGTATCCCCATAGGTTGTAGCACCTAGATGTGCTCATAAGCCTAGTAATATAAAACAATGTTGACACTGATCTTGTATTTTATATGATCTCAAAATCCCCACAACTCCCAATAAATATATGATAATAGTATAGGTGCCCACATAAAAATTATATAACCCAAAAACATCTAAATAAGCACCACTATCAATAAGTATGGGAATCTCTCGCTACTCAAATTTGTTAAAGCATAATAGGTAACAACTATCATCATCGAGGTGAGTAATCACCTCATGTCCCTATCCCTATGGTATAGAGGTTTGTAATGGAAGCCTCCTAAGTGCCACCTTAAAAACATAAAGTCTTATTTATACAAGAGCTCCATCTACCCATCTTACCCATCACTGTCAATGCAGTAGATTGGCTCACCACATATGGGTAGCTTTATGATCATGTGGATATAGTTAGGAAAAATGGTCATATCACCTGTCATAAGCTATAATGTGTTAGTGGAATGGTTTCATCTCTCAATGAGTTTCACTTACATCTTTTCATCCTGAGGTACATGTTGATAGTACCTCATGTTGCCTAATCCCTTCTCAATCATGTGGTCTTAGTCTACATCCATCATGCCTCATTATATCTCATCTAATATCTGGGGCACCTAGTCTCTCATCTATATCTACTCCCATTCCTAAAAATTTCAATAGTAATACCTTAGTTTACCTAATCAAACAAACTTTCCCTCTCCACATTACCTATTTATCCCACTTACCACCCTAATCCATTTATTAATCCTAATACCTTCTACTTTCACCTATTAATCTCAACGATGATAACTATGCTTAATCCAACCCATATCCAAGACTTATCTTCAAATTCACCTATTATACCTTTTCATATCTACTAAACCATTATTTTATACCTAAAACCTTATAAATCTCACTTAAAACCCTCACCATTGCCTAATTCACCTTTAAACCACACTTCCATATACCTATTCATCTAATCTACATGATCATTACCTAATCACAACTACCAAGAGAATCATTTATTCACCCTATCTTATTATCCTACACCTACCTTTTACCCTAAACCTTTACCCACTACCTTTTTTTCTAAATCTATAACCCTTACCCTTCCTTATTAACATAAAACCTTACTTATACACTTAAACACTTTCAGTCTACCTTCTACCACACACCTTTACCCTTGCTTTCAACTTTCCAAAACATCAACGATCATAGGTTAACTAGTGATGGTTCCTTTTGGAACCATCATCAATCACCTATCGATCATTGATGGTCAGATGGTCAAATGGTCAACCACCAATTATCAACATAATTATCATTGGGTGGTCACTTGTCGATCATTACTTATTGATAATGACTATCAATGGTCACTATGTAATGACCTCTAGTGATCTTCAAGCCCTAGGGCTTAGCTAAATTCTCTAATAGTATAAATAAATTTGAACAACACTTAAACATACCCATGTTACCATCAATTCCTACTCACTTAACCCATTTCATAACTGATTCTCTCTAAAAAACAACCAAAACAACAACCTAAACCTATCACTAGGGCAAAACCAACCCATACCAACATAAACAACTAATAAAATCATTCAATCCCTTAAATGCATAATAAACCACAAAATAAACTCTATTCTACCAAATTTACAAACACCCCCTACCTTATTTCATGACCAATGTGGGGTGTTGCCCTTAGACCTACTATTGTGCCCCGTGATCTTCCTCATCCCCTCTACATTTTTTATTAACTTTTCTCAACCCTAAATCAATCCCCTCAATCACACACTCAACTCACTCACAATAGAGCCATCACCTTTTTTAGTACTTACAAAATAGATAAGCACCATGGGTTTTTAAAAAATAAATGAATAAAATGAACCCTCAGTGGTTATTTTGACTTTGCCATTTTAGGGATAACATCTAACCATCGATTATTGGGGTGACCATTGATGGTCAAAACTTTTAATAATTTACATTCTCATAACCCATTTACTAAATAACTTCTCATCACACACACAAATTCAATGCCAACTAATGAAGATAACCTCTACTAACAACCACCAAAAACTACATCACCATGATAATGGTCATTTTTGACTGACTTCCACATGTTTTGTGATGACCTTATTTTGGTCATTTTGACCACACTAAATAAAATCTCATGTTGAACAATTTGAAATTGCACTACCTTTACACACAACCTATCAGTGTCTTCCTAGGAGCACTTCCTGCCCTAGAAACCTAAAAAAATAATGATCTTACTTAGGAGACTTATGTTTACAAGTGTAAACCCAACCATCATATTAATTATGGTCATGTGGTCCAGTTGTCACTTGTCCTTCTAGTTCTAACCTTATTTTTACCAACTATGGAAACCTGGTTAATGCATGATATTTTTTATCATACTTCATCACATTTTATGTGTATGTTTTTGCTTTAGTGACCAACCTATCACCACCTTTATCACCAACTTACCCACTCATCAAACCCACACCTAATTCCATTTTACCTCATCACTTCCTAGTTTGAGGGGGGAAACCTCCTCCCATGCTTGGGGTAACCAAACCTTTGACCCACAATCTATTTTTATTTTACAACTTACTAATACAAACCACATAAAAAGGGGAAAATGTAGACACTAGAAAACTACACACCATGATTTTATATGTTGAACTAACCCTTATGCCACCTTGGGACCCCCTAAGGACTATCCCATAACCTTTTGACTTTAAACCTAAGTCAAATTGACTAACTTTGATTATTCTAACTTTAACCTATTAATCATCGACGCTTGACCATGACCATCAATGGTTAGGCCTAATAACTAATGGTCATCCTTTAAACACCTTAAGGGTTAACTCTATCTCAACTTTAACTTGATTTTTAATTCTTAGCCACTCAAATAATTATGCATGTTAATACTAAAATTAGATGACCCCTTGAGACCTTGTTTGAATTCATTATTTTACCTCTCATTTCCTTTTAGGAAAAGAGAGGATGAGGAGGTGAAAATGGGTTGTAATCAAGTTTTAGAGAATAAATAATTATCAGAGCTTCTTATATTAGAACTTATTTTATAGGTATTCTTTTAGTGAACCAATGACTAGGTAAAATACATGAAGTGTTATAATTCATCAATCACAGCCAAGACATCGACACTCTATTAAAATTAATCCAAGATCTATAACAAGTTGTCAACCACTCACCTCAAAATTTTCCATAGAACAAAAAAGGTAAGTATCTATTTTTAATAATTAGTTACTTTTAGTTTATCTTGTAATTCTCAATCACCTTCCCAACTAGACTTACCCTTACCCAGACCAAAACCCATAGTAACCATCGATGGTCTCCCTAATCATCGATGATCTATCCATAACCATTAATGATTACCCAACCATCGATAGTCAACCAACCACTAACAATTTCACCCCAATCATTAATGGTTATTATGTGACATTTTTAAACAATAAGCTAATTCCACCTATCAAACCCCAACCAAATCCCAATTTTTGGCCTTCTACCTAAGAATAGAGTATCACTTTATTTTTTGAACCATATCTAATTTGTTTAGAATTAATATCTAATAATTTATTTCTATAATTAGGCAAATTTTTCTCTTTCAAGTGCTTCTTGTATTTTATTCTAGTACCTTTTGTTATTGATGCAAGCAATTTATCTTTCATTTTTAGAACTTGATTGTTTAAAAGTGTAGATAGATAGACTCCAAGAAAGCTTGTGCTTCTTAGATCTATCTTGCTGGGTAGTCCACCCTACTATTGAACTAATCAACCATCTCTTTAGTGACTTATTATTTGTAGGTCATTCCTCCCAAGCCAAAGATGAGTATTTATAATTTTTTGGATCATGGAGTGTAAACCAAGCCTCAGTTTTACTAACCTCACCCTTATTTCAAGTTTTACAACTTTCTTCAAAAGTAAATAAAGCAAAATTTACATGAGACAGGGAGCATTGATGTTGAATTAGGCTGGGTAGTAGGAGAATATATAGCTAATTCAAGAAAAGATGGGATGGTAGTTCTCTAGGTAGTGACCTTCTTCTGTGGAGGTGTTTTGATGATATGTTTGGTCATTTTTAGTGTCCTACATATTCCAAGCATGGAGGCATCTATTTTGGTATTCAAGTAAATAGGAACACCTAAACTATGTATATGATCTTAGAAGATTAACTTGTGTATCCAAAATATATGTAGATACTAGGTCTTTAAAATACACTTATTTCTTTAGCCTAAGAGTTTGTGGATCAGCTTCACTAATGGATTTATGAGTTATAGGGTCTAAATAAATCTTAAATTCATGGTATAACTCATATTAGGTTGGATGGTAATAGAAAAAATAAATTTAATGGGCTTTGGCCCATGGTTTACAAAATTAGCATTATGAATTAATGAAGTTTCTTAAGTGGACTAGGATAATTAAAAATAAAATAATGTAAAGAATATGTGGATCTTGTTATATATGGTATTGGTAACTATATAAGACACCAAATAATCAATAATTTATTCACTTATAATGGATGGATGGACATCACTAAAAGTAGAAAAGGTAATGCAAGTTATAGTTATAGAGGTGGTTGTTGTAGTTTGTTCAATTGAGACCTCTTCATTAATTCCATATGTGGGACTTTTATATACAAATGAAGTAACATTAGTAATTATTGGGGTCTCCTTGGGACTTGACTCCAATATTTTCTCTTCTATAGATATTAGTATGGTCTTAACCACCATCTCTATTTATTTATTTAGAACCTAAGGTAGAGATCTTGGAGGGGCTAATGGTGATGTAATTTCATGGGTTATAAATTATTTTTTTGAGTTTTCCTCTTATTTCTTTTTTCTAATTTATTCTCTTCCAATATTAGGTATGTCTCAATTGAGTTATCCCCTTCTTGTTCCATTATTGATTATTCATAAATTTATGTCCCTCCTAGCTTAGTTTATTCTTATTTTTATATTAGATCCACTTCCACGTGATAATCATTTGATTCTTCATAAATAAAGAATCCTTTGGAAAATATACCTTTAACAAGCCTTTTTTATTCTTTGGGAGTTAGGAGAGTGGTCTTAAGCTTCCTATGATATGTCACTAGTGATGGCCTATTAGGACTAAGATCTAGCCCTAAAGTGGGTGGAGTGGATAGTAAAAGGACTATAATGGTGTAAGATGGAGGATTTGGAGTAGGAATGGAAGTGGCTTTTGGAGGAGTTGAAATATGAACTAGTAATAAGGAATTAAAAGTAATAATAAACTGTGATAGAAAAGATGAAAGACTTACTTCTTAGACAAATGTTAATAGAGGTAAGGGTACAAAAAAAGTGGTCCCTTTGATATATTGGAAACTATATATTCTTCTAAATTAGTTTTAGGTTGAGAATCAATAGCACTTGGAGGTGTGGAGAGATTGTGAGAGAAACCATATATGATTTATGGATCTATCTTCATATCTACACCTACTTCTTCAACAATCATTATTCCCATTTATTTCGGTTAAGGAGGAGGACCATGAACTAGTGTGGAGGTCCATTCTTTACTATCTATTGTATTTTCATATTCATTTGTGATATTAAGATCATATTTTATCCTTATGACTAATATCATTAGCATGCCCACATTACATAATTTTATGGCAACCCCACTATAATATGAAACATTTAAAAATATAGAGTCATGATTGTATCATTAATTCTCATTAGTTATTCTAACCTTTTTTCTCATATTTCTTGAGAGATTATATAATGTTTTTTGGGATCAAAATACCTAAATGGTTACCTCTTCAATTCATAATGCATCCTAAATTTTCCCACAGAGCTCAGGTTCTCCCACTTGGTGTATTGTATGTGACCAATGATGAGAGGGTTTGGATGTAAGATTAGTTATTTATCACCCCTTATTTCAATATCCACATTGTCATAAAACTATGTAAAAATATGTTGTTCATCCACTTTATCTAGAAAAGTATGTGGAAAATAGGTTGTGCCCTAGTACCATCAATTTTGCTTATAGTACAATTAGGATAATACAAGTAATCACCAATTTTCCCAATGCTTATCCTAATATATTATGATAAACCAGTCATGCTCTACCCATATATGCCCATATGCACCATAGGATGGAATGTTTTTATGAGTCTCTAGATATGCCTCCCAAACTTTTAGATGTGAATAATATTGAATTCATCACAAGCCCTATTTTTGGGTATTATATGGATGGATTCTAGGTTTCTATGTAGGAGGGGTGAATTTTAGTAGTTATGACATCTACTAAGTATGACATCATGTAAAATTTTCCATCTAGTATATTTTTTGGTTGTTGATTGTTGTATCAAATTGGAGTTAATTTTATCTCTAAGGGTACATTTTTTGTCTAAACTCAAAATAATGTCCAATAACGAGACCTATAACTCATGAACATAACAAATTCTTGGAAAGGCATATACTCTATTTAATAGGGCCATGGAAATTATTACCCCTAGCCTAAAATGACTATGGTAATGGAGAAAATCAGGCCTTTTATTAAAACAAACTACTTGGGTTATATGCCCATTGCTTCAGTTTATCTTTGATTGAATTTGTGAGGAACCTTGAATTAATCACAACCTGTTCATAAGTTATTTTAGGAACATGGATCCTATAATATTTATCACATGCATTTCCATTAATTTAGGATAAAAACATACTATTACACTATTAGTGTTATATTTTCTTATAAATTTTCCCATTTGTAAATAAATCATGAAAGCATACTATTACACTATTACTTATGGTTTCACGATAACATTGTGCACACCTTCCACCTTAATGGCCAAATTGTCATCCTTACATCACTATGTGAAGGAAGACATTTGGTCCCTTGATTTGTATGGTTTTTTAGCATACAGTTCTACCCATATGGTTGATTAATTTTTGAATTGGTATTTCAATGTTATTAAATCAAACATTATATCCATGATTTCAATCATACTTATGATATAAAATTAAGAGGGATGAGAAGATCAATATGATAAAGCCCTTAATATCATGCACGCAATTTAAGTTATATAAAAAACTTGAAGTCTTTTAGTTTATAGAGATCTCAAATTCAAAATAGGATCATAAGAATAAAATGTAATGAAAGCATGCTTTACAACCTGATTATATCATTCAGATCTACTAATTAAATGCATTGAGCTATTAATTCATTTTAATTATTTTTAGACAATAGATTTTACTTTGTTACCCACTTATTCATTTCTCATTTAAAATTTGATTTTTTATTGTCAACTTTGGTAGATTTTTATTGCCACATGGCCTAGTTTCACCACTTATAGGTACCTCATCACCTCAACATGATAAATGTATTATTTTATAATTTTTGGATATCAATTCCAATGACAAATGTATTCTTTTTTAATCACTTAACTTAGTCAGATATACATGGAAACATAACACTCATTCATTAAGTTATAAACCTTATATTTTATACCTTGCCTTTTAGTTGTAGGTCCCTGAGTTGATGACACATGGCAAGATCTTAAGGATTCAATTGTCTAGTTCATGAAATTATTTACCATTCACTATAAAATCCATAGGTTAATGGGATTATGACACATATATAAATCTCACATCACCAAAGGATTCATTAAATTTTAATTTGATACCTTACTGTGTTAGACTATAGGTTATTGATATGGTTCCATGTAAATAATTACTGTCATTATAAATAGTCTTTAGGTTTTGACTATGTATTGTGATCCTATAGGCTTAGGGTCACTATGATGATGACATGTGGAATAATCTAGTTTCACTAGAAGGTAGTGAGGATTTTAAAATTATGTAAGGATATGTCAGTCATGGGTTTTCAAGATGGTGCCACCTAGATGAACCATGATACTCTAGATGACTTACAAAAAATTTCATATGCATAACTATTAAAATATCTATGGGTATCTGAGATGAAGATACATGGCATGATCTTTCTCACTTAGACACCTAGAGAAATTCATAAACTATGTGTTGGACTTATGGACTATAGATAAGTGAGATTGTGACACATGGTTTAATATCACTTGCTCATGTGAATAATATAGTTATAACTTTGAAGATCATGAGTGAGGAAGCTAGATGAATATGCTTGTTAATGTCTAATTATGATGGGGCTATCCTACATACTTAGACATAGAAATAACTTTGAATAAGAAATTAGATTTAGTTAGTTAGTCAAACAAATCATAATCATATCTCATTACAATTGAATACTAACATTAAAAGGCTTTAAAATATTTTTTAAATACTTCAATTAAGAAAAATACATTTAAACCTTTCAATGGTCACATTTCAAAATTTCAAAATTTGAGGTCTAAGATATTTGTTCAAACCATCTTCCATCCAAAATTCAACATGATATAAAATATGTAAATTTACTTTTAAAATTTTTAACATTGTAATAAAGTCTTTTTTATAGCTATTGCATCAAAATTGAATTAGGTATTGATAAATTAAAGTCATTTTCATGTAAGCTATACTTGAACATGAAATAATAAGATATGAGCATGAAATTTTTGAGTGAAAATTGGGTCCCCATATAAATTTTTTGTAAATGGGGTGTGTTGGTCACAACACAACTAAATAAAATAAAAAATAATTATAAAAATATAATCTTAGATAACAATTTTAACTTACTTATAATATATGGACATCATGTAAGAAACCTCTTCAACAGTTACGTAAACATGCACACTAGACAAGTGAATGTCTAAACATAGAAATATAAAATGGAACTCTAAAAATAGAAATATAAAAATATAACTCTAAAAAAAATGTTTGAGTAAAATAACTTTAAATTAATTAACTAAATATTTACTGAATGTGACTCTAACTAGTACTTCTACCTATTTTTTAGAAAGTTCATGGAAAGTTTTCAAAATTGAACAAATAATTAATATAGTACATAAATAGATTAAATAAACTTTATAAGATAATAACAAACCAATATATATATATATATATATATATATATATATATATATATATATATATATATATATATATATATATATATATATATATATATATCAACTATAAAGTTCTCATATTGGCATCATACACAACTTTCCCCCTATTAGGAACCCATGCTATCCCTTTTGTTTACTTTGTTAGTATAATAGTTGTTATAGATGCATATGCTTTGTAAGTCATCCCATTATCATTTTGTTTTATCCCACATTTGTGGGAAGTAGTAGTTGTTTATATTAGACTTAGTATATAATTAAGTGTTGAAGCCAATGAAAGCATCTAGAAATTTATTATATTAAGCTTGTGCAAAGGAGGTTGCACCCTCAAAGAGGCTAGTGATTCTATGATTCAGCCATTGTAATTTAGTTCTATTTATTTTAGTTAATATATTGCTAATTTTCATAGTTTATTTCATGTATTTGCAATTATCTACTCATTTGTTCAGAAAGGATCCTCTCTTCTGGTATCAGAGTGCTTTTCAAGGAAACATTTTTTTTTGAAAGTTTTTTTAAAACCTATTCATATAACTATGGGAAGTGCTTGAGTGAAATCCCTAAAACTCATTATGAGGAGTAAAATAGGAACCCCAAAGTAGTTGGCCCATTAAAAGGATTTGCTAATGAAATAGGAAACAACCCCATTTTAATTGACTAGTTCCCATTTGTGAGGAAAATTGAGATCTATAATTTAGAGGTAAACCCATGGCCAATTTTTTTATAGAGATATATAGTCACACAGATGACATTGGTGGCAAGAGAGATATCTTTAAACCCTTAGGCAACCATTAAAACTTGGGGCCCATTTTTATCAATTTTAGAATATTTCTAATAGATTATCAAAAAAATTAACAAACAACAAAGTATTTCAGGACTATTAGAGGACTTATAGTTAGGCATTTGATATAAATTAGAAACTAAAAAATCTTCATCCTATCAATTTCAGAAAGGAGTATCAGATGGATCTTAGAGGACTTGCATATAGATAGAAAATAGAAAACAAAATCTAAAAAAAATTCATTTTTTGTCATATCTCTCCATCTATATCCCCATTGATCCTTAAAATTTATATGGATACCTTAAATCTCATTCTCCATGTTTTCTTCCTTGAGTTCCCATATCTTGATTTCACTCCTAATTACCACAAATCTTAATTTTTCCCTTTTTAGGGTTTTGATATAACTTATATTTTTCTCCATTTTCCCCAAAAAATTTCCATAGTGTTCACCTCCCTTTTTTTACTCCTTTGTACCTCTTTGATAAATTTTCCAATATTTTTATTTTCACTCCTAAAATAATCCTTGCCTTTATTAATAATACTCCCACTATGCAAAAAAAATAGTAAAAGTACCTTTACCCCTTCCAATTTTTCCCAAATCATAAACTTCCCTTAATAAACATGTCTTAACTCTAGCTTTCCTACCCATTACCAAAAGAAATATCTTATTCGGGTCATGGTAATAACCCAAATAGGCACAAAAATCATGAAGGATGAAATTGCCACCCTCAATACACATCAAATATCTTGATGAAAAAAATTTAACCTCAGTCTTCAACATACCACCTTGAACAATAGATAACATCTAGAGTCCTCTTCGCACACTATATTTTCTCTTATAGCAATTTTTATGGGTTGAAGCTTTATTTTTTTTATTCCATGGTGCAGAACCAATTGGATGGATCTATTAGGCAGAACAATATTTTAGTTTGCATAATAATTTTACTTCCAACAAGATTCCACTTTCATCCTTTCACTTGGAGCTTGAATCCCTTCAATGTTTTCATTGGTATACCAAGGCTCATGATGAGCCAAAATGGATTGATTTGTAGACCCTCATTTTACAATGGTTTGGCCCTAGTGCTTTTAATGATTTCAAAGGAGCACTCACTAAACCTCACCAAATATAAACCATGAGAGAAAATCAAATAAAATTTAAAAAATTGGCCAATCACCCAAAGGGATTATCTAATTAATTCTTAAGGAGTTGTTTTATCAGTGGACTAAAGGATGTAATTCTATATGAGGTCAAAAATTTTCAGCCCAATACGATGATGGAAGCCTTAAGGTTGGCTAAGTTGGTAGAGTATAGGATCATATCTTAGTAGTGATTCAAATATAATATTTATCCATTAAAAAATATAACTCCATAATGATCTCAAATAATTCTAGCCCCTAGAACCACTTCTATCAAGCATTTGATTAAAGCAAAGATGCGAGCCCATAGAGAAAAAGGACTATGTTATAATTGTGATGACAAATTCACTCAAGGACATCAATGTGTTGAGAAAAATATCTAACTATTAGATGTGGAATCTCCAATTTAAATTATAAATTTGGAAGATGTTTAGGATATAATAGATGATCTGAAATAAGCTTAACTGATTATGGAAATTGCTTCTCAATAAGACCAACCAGAGATTTCTCTCCATGCCTCAGAAGGAGTCACCACCCCATAAACCATGTGAGTCAAGGGTTATTTAAATAATTTACCAATCACAATACTCATTGATTTTTGTATAAATCATAACTTCACTGATCCTCAAATAACCAAATAGGCTGGTTGTTTTGTCTATCCTTGCTCCAACTTTGTAGTAATGATTGTCAATATGGGCACACTAACTTATAAAGGGAAGTGTATCAATGTGCGTATCTTTATTGGAGATTATAACTTGTGCTCTAACATGTTTTCCTTCCCCTTAGGTGGATGTGATTATATTTTATGATCCTAATGGTTATGAACACTTAGACCCATCTTATGGGATTATGCCAAACTTTGGATATAATTTTTAGACATTGGACAAAAACACACATTAAAAGGCTTATAACCAAGGTCTCTTAGGATCATAAGTTCACATCACATTGAAACATTTCTTAATAATAATTCACATAGTTTCATTCAATATCTCCATTCCATTTAAATGAAACCATAAGTGGTCTCTACCCTTCCTTTTGATCTACAAACTATTTTGCATAGGTATTCACATGTCTTTGCCAAACTAGTGGGATTTACACCTTCACGGTTAGAGGACCATCATATTCATCTCCTTTCTTGAAGTTTTCCTCCCAACATCAAGCCTTACAACTACACATTTCAAAAAAAAAACCAAGATCGAGATGCTCATTCAAGACTTACTAAAGCAAGGCATTATTCACCCCAGTATAAACCCATATTCTTCCCTAGTTGTTTAGAAAAAAGATGGGTCATGGTGACTTTCTATTGATTTTTTTTCACTTAATCACATCAAAATCAAGGATAAGTTCTTGATCTCTATTATTTATTAGCTTCATTGTGCTTTTTTTTTCCATGTTGGATCTCTGCTCTAGATATCACTACATCTAGTTTCAAGAGGATGATATCCCTAAGACAACCTTTTGTACACATGATGGCCAATATGAGTTTTTGGTCGTGCCTTTTGGCCTCAATAATTATACCTTAACATTTTAGGCATTTATGAATAAAATATTCTAGTCCTACCTCTAAAAATTCATTTTGGTCTTCTTCAATGAGATCCTCATCTATAGTAAAACATGGTTTGAGCATATCCAACATCTAAAGTGTGCACTGCAACTTATATCTAACCATCATATTTATACAAAATAGTCCAAATATATTTTTGGATAGGATGAAGTGGAGTATCTTTGGAATATTATTTTATCCCAAGGGGTTTAGGTTGATCCTTAAAAAATATCTACCATGACAAATTGGCCTCATCCTCAGACACTCAAGAACCTCTATGGTTTTTTGGGGTTAACTAGATATTATCACAAGTTTATCAAGGATTATAGGAAGATTAAAAATTCATTAATAGATATGTTGAATAATTATGATTTTATATGGACATAAGCTTCTAAATGTACATTTAAATAATTGAAACAAGCTTGTGTACTACACCTGTTCTAGCTATGCCAATTTTTTCCAAGACCTTCAGTGTCAAGAGTGATGTTTGTAGTAATAGACTTATTGTTATTCTCCTCCAAGAAGGATGCCCTAATATGTTCACCAACAAAGATATTTCTATAAATAATTTAGTACTCTCTAATTATGAGAAATAAATGATGGTCATTTTGTATGTAGTATAGAAGTGGCAGCCATACCTATTGGGGAATCATTTTTACATCAAAATTGATCACTAGAGTATAAAATATTTTCTAGAACAATGAGTCTCTACCCCATCATAATATAAAATGGTCAAAAAACTCATGGGTTATGAATATGAGATCACTTATAAGAAGGTAATGATAATATTATGGTTGATGCTCTATCTCACACATTTGCAGACTAAGCTTCCTTTTTAGTTATTTCCATGCCTATTATAAATTGGTTGGATGTTTTAAAATAGGGGTATGTCAATGAATCCTCATTATCTCAAATAATTCAATAGTTGGCCACTAACCCCTATGATTTACCAAATTATTCATGGGATGGTGTTTATCTATGATACAAGGGTCATTTGGTGCTTCCCTAAAGCATAGATCTTCAACAGGCTATATTCTATGAACTCCATGCTTTTCCATCCAAAGGGCACTCAGGGTTTCTCAAAACTTATGAATGATAATTATGAAACTTCTTTTAGAAGGGAATGAAAAAGGAAATTCAATAGATGATGGATGAATGTGATACCTACCAATGCAATAAGGGTGAAACCACACTCATCCCTAGGTTGCTCGAACCCTTGCCCATCCCTACTAGGTTTTGGATAGATATTTTTATGGATGTCATTAAGGGGCTCCCTAAATTTGGAGGGAAAATAGTGATCTTGGTTATGGTTGATCACCTCTACAAATATAGTCATTTTATGCCCTTGAATATCCCTATACTACCTCTACAGTCACAAATTATCTTGGACCAGATTTTCCATCTTCATGGCATTCTTTCATCTATTGTCTTAGATCATGATGCAACCTTCACCAACCATTTTTGGACATAACTATTTCGATGCATTGACACACAAATAAATATGAGTTTTGGGTGTTATTCACAAATGAATGGCCAGACAAATTGACAACAAATTCTTGGAAATTTTCCTTTGTTGTTTCACCTTAGAACAAAAACATTGGTGGGAAAAGTGGCTCCCCCTCACTTAATGGTGGTATAATAACTCTCACCACAATTTAACTAGAATGAATCCATTTGAAGTAGTTTATGGTAAATCACCCCTAGTGTTCCTTCCATATACCACTAGTAGTTCATCAATTCAAGTGGTCGATATGATTCTCCAAACCTAGGATCAAATTCTCAGCACCTTACGGGAAAATATTCATATGGCACAAAATTAAATGAAATAATAGGATGATCAACATTGTTTTAAGTGCACTTTTCAAGTAGGTGATATGGGTTTTCTTCACCTATAGCCATAAAATCAATCTTCCTTAAAACTCAAAAGGTGTCATAAGCTAGCTCCCAAGATATATGGGCCCTACAAGGTTCTCCAAAAGATTGGGTTGGGTTCTTATAATTTTGATCCCTCGCCTTATACCTAATTTTACGTAGTATTTCATATCTCTTGTCTAAAAAAATTTCTTGGCACTAACATCAGTGTATAGACTATTTTACCAGAGCTTGATAATTAAGGATCCATCCTTCTTGAGATAGAAGCAATCATGGACTAGTGAACACACCAAATTCACTCCCACTCCATCATAGAGGTTTTAATTTAGTGTCATATAATGTAACCAAAGGATGTTACAAGATAACCACTATTTCAGATTCAACACGAATTTCCACATCCAAGGCTTTGAGGATAAAGCTTTTTATAAGAGGGAGGGGATGTTAGGAACCCATGATCTCCACTTTCTTTACTTTTTTAGTATAATAGTTTCTATGGATGCATATGCTTTATAATTCATCTTATGAGCATTTTATTTTAACCCACATTCATGGGAAGTAGTAGTTTCTTAGATTAGACATAGTATATAAGTAAGTGTTGAGGTCAATGAAGGCATCCACAAATTTATTGTATTGATCTTGCTCAAAGGAGGTTGCTCCCTCAAAGAGGCTAGTGATTCTGTAATTCAATCATTGTAATTCAACTATGCTTATTTGCGTTAATATATTTCTAATTTTCATAGTTTAGTTCATGTATTTTTAATTATCTTCTAACTTATTCAAGAATGATCCTCTCAACCCCATTTTATTCAAAGATTAAAATTCCTATAGTCCACTTAATTCTCCCATGAATCTATTTATGTAATATTCTAGTGAGAATATCAAAAAATTGATCTTTAATTCTCACATACTCGATGAAATTATTTTTCATTGACTAAGTATCTAAAAAAATGATGTTTAAGTTTAATATGTTAGGTTATATCAAGGACAATTGGATTCATGGAGAATTATATTGCCCTATTGTTATCACAAAAAATGTGTGTTGGCTCAAGTTGTGCCTCTATAAAATCATCCAAGAGTCTTCACAACCATAATAATTGGGTGAAATATAATTTATGGGTTTAGTATTCATATTCATTAAATGACAATGTAATAATATCTTGTTTATTTTAAGACCAAAGAACCAACCCACTTTATAATATGAATCAATAACCTAAAGTTGAATTCATGTCATCAAGGGAACCTTCCAAATATGATTTGTTTATCCAATTATACATAATGTACTTGATGATATGAAATAAATACCAATATTATAATCACCTCTTACATATATTAAAATTTTCTTCATTTCATTCAAATTCTTGAGTGATGGGTTGCCCATAAATATAGAAACTAGTGAAACCTCATAACTGATATGGTATTGTCATTGTGAGATATATCAAATGTCTCATCATGATTATAAAATTATTTTCATCATCTAAAGCACTTCCATCATCTCTAGTTAAATTTTATTTAATTAAAATTGGAGTGCTCTTCAGCTTAAAAACTTGAAGATTATACTTATTTAACATCTCTTGGACATATTTGGATTGACAAATGAATACTTCCTCTTTCTTTTGATAGAATTCCATGCCAATAAATTACTTCATAAGTCTAATATAAATCATGAAAAATTAAGTTTTCATATGTTACTTGACACTATTCAACATCTCTATATAACTACCTATAAAGATCAAGTCATCTACATATAGACACACACACACACACACACACACAAAACATCAGAACCTAATGCTTGTAAATAAATATTTGGTTCATTTTAAGTGATTACAAAGCCTCAACATAATAAAAATATCAATTCTTGAGTATTGAGATCTTAGAGCTTGTTTCAGCCCATAAAATTCCTTTTTCAAGTTATAGACCTAAAATTATTTAATATTTACCTAAAAACCTTGTAACTACCCCATATATACTTATATTTTACCAAATTTGGGATTTATGTAAAATGTAATGGAAAGGTGATTTTGATCTTGTAATTTCTCTGTATGGGACAGGAGGAGACCATACATGTGCTATCATTTTTGAGAAAATAAAAAACAACAAATAATTCAAAAATAATTTGTGAGTGACGTTTGATTTAAGCCTCAAATTTGAATGTGATCATTTGTTTGTTACTATCCCCTTAGATTAAGTGCAACAAATTGAAAGAATATTTTCATAAAATACCAAATTAAGAAAGACCATCTAGTTCATTTTAAGCCCAAAGTCCAATTTTTCAAGATTTGTCTAAAGTTCATTTTAAAGTACCAATTTGAAATGTTCAAGATTCAGACATGTGTTTTAAACACCAAATTAGAATTTTTTTAAAGAATTAACATGTTAGATTCATTTTTAGGCACCAAATACCAAATAGGTGAAAGCTTAACATGTTAATTTTAGACCTAAATTGAAATGTGCATGATTGGACTAAGCTCCTTTTAAAACACAAATTTAAATGTGTGACAAGTAAAAAAACATGCAATTTCATCTTGAAACCAATCCTTCAACCTATGAATGTTAGATTATATCCCCTATTTAGAAGCACTTTCTTGATTGGGTAAATGAGGTTTGATTTTTATCTCTCAAGTTTGGATTCAATTATTCACACATTGACCATTAGTGATCAAAGATAGCTGTCAACAGTTTAAGGTAACCATCATCAATTGGTTAATAGATAACCATTGATGATTGAGTATAAACATCATCAATCGATAAAGACCATATAAAAAAACCTATGGAACTGAAGGTAAAACCATAAATGAGAAAATACATTATATTAGATTTGGTTAGTGAAAAGATCAATAAAGCCTACAAGATTAAGTCTAGTTGAGAGATTTAGATGATTTTGAAACTTAGAAATCCATGAATGTGATCACAAAAAGAAATGAAATGCAATATTTAGGTATTTTTATCCCTTGTAACTTGAACATTAACGTTCTCATAGAATCAATGATGATTTGATAGAATCATCGGTGGTTAGGAACTAACCATCGGTAGTTTACCTGATCATTGTGTAAATCTAAGAGATATAACAAAAAATAAATCTAGCTAAAACAAGGTTAAAAAATCAATTTTAGAGAGATTAAAGCATCCAAATGAAGATTTAAAATATTCATAATGATCTCCTTGTTATGTGGGATGTATTATGCCCAATTAGGTGTGCCATTTTTGAAGCTAAGAATTTGATGATGGAGGGGAGGTTAGATCAAGTGTTAGTCTCAAAATGAAATCAAACTGATAAAAACACACTAACAAAGCATAAAACCTCTATGCCTAGATCACAGGGGGAGTTTTGTGAACAAACAAAAAATGAAAAATCTCAACTAAAATGTAAGAAAACATACCTTCCTTACCTTCTTTAAATGCTCTAAATGATGAGTTCATTGGCTTGCTCAAATTGTGCTCAATAGGTATTCATCAATAGAGCTTATTTATCTCCACCTATTATTAGCACCATGTTCATGATTTTGGATTTATTTTGGTTTGGAATTTTTTCATTATAAACCTACAAACTTACTTCATGCTCAAATTCTTGCATAATAACTATATTTTATCTAAGCTCTCTAAATGAAAAGCTCTAGGTTTACTTTTATAGGCTTTGAAATGACTTGGAATGGGTTAAATATTAACCTTGGTTGGCTTAGTTAACCCCATTAGGGTTAAAATATTCTCAAAATACATTATTATCATGGAATTTATGTGCTTTGAGATATTTTTCATTTGGATAACTCACAAAAGGTAATGATTATCTTTTTGGGATATTTTTGGATATTTAAATTTTTCGTTTTGGTAATTGATTTATTTACTCATAGATGAATTTAAGTAGGATTAGTTTTAATATTTTAAAGTTAATTAACATTTTTTAGGAATTTTAATATTTTTTTGGCTATTTTGGACCACCTATCAAGCTCATGTCTAGATAGACAAGGTTCTGAACGGAAGAAGTAGTCAAGGATCTCAATTTGCTCACAAGGTTTTTTAAGGCACATTAGGTTCAATTAAGGTGTAAAATTTACATTTTCTAAGTATATGACCAAATTTTCATAGACCCCATGTGATTTTAAGAATTATTAGAATGGCTTAGAACTATATGGGATCCTTTTGGTTCTTCATTGTGTTATTTGAGACACTTGGGCCTAGTAACAAATTTTTTAAGTAGGCACTTTGATGATGTCACCATTGTGTTATGTGGATGAGTCAAAAATATTTGGTCATATGGGTTTATTCACATTTGTGCCAAGATCATATGAGATAAGTTCTAGGTCCTCTTCTAAAGCACATCAAGAGTTACAAAGGTGCAAAGTTGGCTCCTTAGCCATTTTATGCATATTTTCCCATATTTAGCCAATTTATAGGGATCTTAAATAAATCCAAGTAAACAAATTAAATATTTTATATCTCACACATGTGGTAGATTATAGAGAAATTGATTAAATGGGTCTATTTAATTTTGAGCCTAGAATATACACACTAAGTTTCAAGTCCTCCAATGAAGTACAAGGGAAGTTATGCATGTGCAAAGTTGGCTTCTTAGCCACTTTTTACATGTTTTTCCATATCAATTTTCAAGAAGTTAAAGCAAATACAAGTGAGAATATTCACAAAGTTATATCTCATACATGTAGCAATTATAGGAAAAAATGATCACATGGGTTTATTTAGTTTGGTCCCTAGTTCCTATGCACCAAGTTCTAGGTCTTCTGCCAATAAAATCTCATGATTAGCATGAAATTTATGTGCTTTGAGATATTTTTCATTTGGAAAACTCACAAAAGTTAATGATTAGCTTTTTAGGATATTTTTGGATATTTAAATTTTTCTTTTTGGTAATTGATTTATTTACTAATAGATGAATTTAAGTAGGCTTATTATTAATATTTTCAAGTCAATTAACCTTTGTTAGGAATTTTAATATTTTTTTGGCCATTTTAGACCACATATCAAGCTCATGTCTAGATAGACAAGGTTCTGAATGGAAGAAGTAGTCAAGGATCTCAATTTGCTCACAAGGTTTTTTAAGGCACTTTAGGTTCACTTAAGGTGTAAAATTTCCATTTGCTAAGGATATGACCAAATTTTCATAGACCCCATGTGATTCCAAGAATTATTAGAATGGATTAGAATTTCATGGGATCCTTTTGGTTATTCATTGTGTTCTTTGAGACACTTGGGCCTAGTAACAAAAATTTTGAGTAGGCACTTTGATGATGTTACCATTACATTATGTGGATGATTCAAAAATATTTGGTCATATGGGTTTGTTCACAGTTATGCCAAGATCATATGAGATAATTTCTATGTCCTCTACTAAAGCACATCAAAATTTACAAATGTGCAAAGTTGGCTCCTTAGCCATTTTCTGCATATTTTCACATATTTAGCCAATTTATAGGGAGCTCAAATAAAGCCAAGTAAACAAATTAAAGATGTTATATCTCACACATGTGAATGTGTCTATTCAATTTTTAGCCTAGAATATACACACTAAGTTTTAAGTCCTCCAATGGAGTGTGAGGGAAGTTATGCATGTGTAAAGTTGGCTTCTTAGCCACTTTATACATGTTTTTCCATATCCATTTTCAAGAATTTGAAGTAGAGACACATGAGAATATTCACAAAGATATATCTCACACATGTATTAATTATAGGAAAAAATGATCACATGGGTTTGTTTAATTTGGTCCCTAGTTCCTATGCACTAAGTTCTAGGTCCTTTGCCATATCACAACAGGAGTTATGTAGGTTCAAAGTTGGCTCCTCAACATTATTTTCCAGGTTTACATAGGCATTTTTTTATCCAGGACATCACATAGGATCAAATGGACCAGCTAAATTTTGCATTTAATATATTCACCTCAAAGGCTTTTATGACTAGTGGATTAAATGGGTTTATTCCTTTTATCCTCAAGAACATCTCCTAAAAGTTTGGTGCCTCCATGACTTATGTGATTCAAGTTATAGGAATTTAAAGTTAAAACTAAAACATAAAATGACCCTAAAAACATCAAATTTAGTCCTTGATAAATGATCGTTGAAGTTTGAATTTCTTAATGATGGTTAGGCGAATGTCAAATGACATCCTACAGACCATCAAATTTAAAATTGTGACCTAGATGTTTGATTTTAAACAATGGGTCCTAGTTGATATAATATTCCTTGATTAATCATACATTTTGATCTAATGGTGATAGATAGGTCAAGCAGTCAAAGAGCTCAAGAGGTTGACACATGACATAAGTGCTTGAGGCTATAGGCTGACATCAAGATCTTGAGGATTAACATGTGTTTTCCAAGTAGCACTAGTGGGGACAAAGTTGACAATTCAAAGATTGATCTAAGGGATCATGTTTGTTCATATCTAGAAGATTGAATGGAGAGAATTAAGGTCAAGGGGTCAAGGAGCTAAGTTGGATATTTGATAACCAATAAATTAAGGACTGAGTTGGGATAGTTTTGACTAAGGTCAATAGAGCAACCCAACTCAAGCAAACCAAATAAATGGACCAAAGGTGACGAAAATTACATGGATCCAAGATCAAGATCAAGCATGATCTAGTTTAATCTAGAATAAAATATTTTAGGATTTAATGCTACCATTGAAATCCTAAAGATGTAGGCATGTAGACTTTAAATGCTTCATCACCAAAACTAGTTACATGAAAATGACACTTCTCCCCACATTAGCATGCATAAAAAAAATACTCATGAGTAGTTTCACATTATGAAAAAATTAAAACAACCTGATCCCACCTTCTAGCCACCATGGATCATCATAAAAATGATATTGTAATAATGCAATGAATTAGAGTGACCTAGATCAATTAAAAAGGCTTTGAGTGAGCTTGATTCATATAGGAATTTGTAACATATTTTAAAATGGATTTGAACTTGTTTTATTCCTTTATGATCACCAAAAATTACCTCTCTCTTGCTTCCCTTATACTATAAATATAGCCTTCAAGCTATTGTTTTAGATCCCTTAGGCTGATTTGACTAGACTCTACCAGAATTATATTCGACACCTCTTGGAGTAGTGAATAGAGTATTTTTCATTCGTTTGATAATTTATATTTAGTGTTTTATATTTTTTTAATATGAAAATTTGAATGTCATATTCTTCTTGTATGTTTAAACTCAACCTAAGTGTTAGAAACTTTCTTTGCAGGTCATATAGTGTGTCTCAACATTGGTCTCTCAAAGATATAGTGGATAACTAAGTTTAATCATCTTTAAATAGACCTAATATTCATTGCTCCCTAGTTTGAGTGTGTGAAACTAACCTCTATACAAAATATTGTTACATAGAAACTATAGTAAGCATTGAATTAACATCTATCATAGTTCATTAGTGTGTTAAAGAGTCCAAGTTCAAGAGTGGATCTGATAAATTTTTGTTGCATCACCATATGTTAGAATATGTTTCACTTAATCAAAATTATTAAATCTCTTCACCCCAACTAGTTTTTTAGGTTTTAAAAACAAAATTCTAAGTTATAAAATCTGAGGAGCTAGCCTCAGAAAAAATCCTATAGGTCTAGTCTAGATATAGGCAACCCATAGCCTTATACCATTCCCATGTTAGTCTAGGTATGGATCAGACTTGAACAAAATTAACCCCTATTAGTTTTCTATATAAATAGATAATATTTTTGGCATGCCTGATGAGACCACCTATTTACATGATTTTGCATATCTATGTATAGGAGTAAATTGTAAATTTTCTTTTTCATATTTGCATAATTTTCATACCCCCAAAGTAATCAGAAGATCCTGTACAAAAGGGAAGGAAGTAGATTTATTTGAGTTATTTATCTAATCAACAGAGTCTATTTGTAAGAAGAAATCCTCTCAATCAAATCCTACACCTACCCCTCTTATTCACCCTATTGTTGACCAAAATCTTCCTATCCAAGCTAGTATTATTCAGCTAAACACTGTTATAAACCCCATACCTCATATGACTATTCCCAAAAGGTAGGAATTCATGCCATTTAATGGTGGTAATCCTTTGAATATTACTCAATGGGATGATATTCCAATCTTAGGTTTAAATTATTTTACCTATTATATAGGATAAAATCTAGTTACTCCTATAGACAATATTATAGAAATTGCTAGCATTCATTTATTGCACCATGTAACTTAATAAAATGTAGCAATTAAATTTTTATCAACCTATTTAAAATGGAAAGTACTTTAGTGGTATAGAGTGTTGGCCCTTGCATCAATCAATAGTTGGGATGAGTTTATAGAGGCCATATGCAACCACTTTGAGGATAAGAGTGATTATATTTCCCTTGTGGAAAAACTTACAATAATAAAGAGATCCCCCATGAGTTCATGGTAAATTTCAACTACATATTATAGAAGACTTAGGATAGAATTTCTATGTTAATCCAACATACACCTAACTATGTTTTTCTATACTATTTTAAGTCTCTCAACTTGGATGTAGATATAATGATTTAATCCATGGGATGGAACACCCTACCTAGATCTTTTCAAGTAGTAATTAGGGATTAAAATTACCTTATAAAAGAAAGCAAGTTAGCTCCAAGGCCATCAATGGCTCTCTTCCTAAAGATACATCCTCTTACCCCAATTGTTGATCTAGTTCTAGATTCAAAAAAGTTTTATTAAATAGAAGGTGAGTAAATTGATAGACTAGGGAAGATAGAGAGTTTTCTCAAATCCTAAAATAACAAGTTAGGTGCAATGGAGAGGTAATAAAATTCACCATACACATTATGCCAAAATAATAATTAGAATTTCTAGTATAATAAGCCACCATATCAACCCAATCAATAAGGATAGGGGTACAAACCTTAGTTGAGGCAATATAATCCCAACTCTTCAAGTAATTCTAGAGTTTTTATGCCAACTCAAAACAACTATGCTCAAGAAGGTCCATGGTAGTTATAGGGATAGTCCAATGAGATGGTGATGGCCACTACTAGAGCCATGTATCAAAACCCTAGTTAGCAACATGTTTCTTCATTTTAGAGTTATGACATAATTCCTCCTCCACCATAAGCCCCCAAACAAGTCAAGATAATGTGTCTACCATGTCATGATAAGAAACTCAAAGCCAACAATAAGGGAGAATGAGTGGAGCACCAACTGATACCATATACATGAATTTTCAAGAAGGGGAATGTGTTTTTGAGCATGTAGAAGACAATATGGGACAAGATTCATAGATGATAAAAGAACTAGTTACAACTTAGACAAGGGATAAAAAGAGGATGCTAGAGGATAACTTGAGGAAATATAAAATTTCTTCATCATCTCCATATACTAGTCAATAACCTACTTATTTATATTTAACTACTAAGGCTCCTACAAATCAACAAGTGCCCCAACCTCATGGACATTAGTAGAGGTACCCTATTATTCCTTAAGTTACTTAAGTGGTAAATGATGTGTTAAGCACGAGATATACTGAGAGGGGGGGTGAATCAGTATATCATACATCTTATAAAACTTTTCTTTAACCAAATTCCACTTAATCAAACATTCAATATATGCAATAAAACTCAAACAATAAACACCACACAAGATAGAGAGAGACACCAGATATAACTTGGAAACCCAATGTGGGAAAAACCATGGAGAACAATCTCAAGTATATGAATGAGCACCAACCCAAACAATATTTGCAAGCCAATCTTATAGGAGCACCATACCCCTTTGTCGAGCACCAACCCAAACAATATTTGCAAGCCAATCTTATAGGAGCACCATACCCCTTTGTCGAGCACCAACCCAGCTACTATTCATGAGAACCAACCCATAGGAGCATCACACCCCTTTGTCAAGCACCAAAATAGCTACTATTCATGAGCACCAACCCACAGGAACACCAACCCATTTGTTGAGCACCAACCCATCAATAATTTGTGAGCACCAACCCATAAGAGCACCAACCCCTTTGTGTATACCACACACCTATCTCTCAATGTTGTTATCTCAACAAATGATATATCAATACAACATTTCCTTCCTCTCTCTCACCTTATCTCTTCTAAGCTAGATATAACAAATACAAATCATATTCATCTCTCACAATTGCTCTTCTAAGCTAGATATTACAATATCAAATCAACCTCTCTCTTCCATATTACAAATGGCTTCTCAAGCCTTTATTTATAGCTTTCCAAATGACCTTTGGCCTTCCCCCTTTGTGACCTTTCAATCCTCATGGAAAATGGTGCCAAACTTGTATGACCCTTCATATTCAAGCCTTTGAAAAGTCATGTGGTGACCCTTCATGACCAAAAACGTCCTTCCCACTTTTTTCCTTATCTTTGGTGACTTTTCGTATTCCTCAAAGTGTCCCTTCATGAGAAATTGTGCCCTTACTCTTTTGTCTTCACTTGGTGACTCTTGGTATTCCCCAAGATGACTCTTCATGGGAAAATGCTATCATCCTTATTTTGTCTTTACCCCATGGCTCTTGACTTTTCCATGGGCCCTTATTTTGTCTCATATGCAACCAAAAATATATTCATTAATATTAAATAAATATTAACTCACATTAAGCAAGATATATTTATTACAAATAACATTAAATGCAATGGGGCCTTTATCACCAATAATGCTAAACCTTTGACATCAATGACAATATTTCCAACATGATGCTTCCACTTCTGAGGTGTAGTACAAAGGTACTAATATTCACTTTAATATTATAGATCATTTGAAAAAGGTTAATGTAGCTATATGTCCACGTATGAATCTTTATATATTCTAGGGCAAAAGGAGATTCTCTAGCAAGATCTCTCCAAACATTCTTATGTGGAAAATGTAGATGATAAAGTGAACATTATTTTCATCAATAATAGTACTCCTAACCAAGCTCCTAACCAAGACCCTAGCCATGTTCCTAATCAAGTTCCAATAAAAATTCAATCTCAAATGTTTTTCATCCTTCTAAGGTTGTTAATCCTCCCTTATTTTATCTAACAACCATCATAGGGGATTATGTAGTACATAATTCAATGATAGATTCAGGTGATTCAACCTCAGTGATGCCTAAGACCATAGTAGACAAGCTTGGGGTCAAATATGTTCTTAAAAAGAAATAGGTCCTCCAATTAGATGGCTCTCGTAATAATACAATAGGCATCCTGAAAGATCTATAGGTTACATTAGCTACCTATCCAATTTTTTTCATCAAGCAAGATGTAATGTTGGTAGACCTAACTCCATATTTTTCTATATGCTTGTTTAGGGACTTTATTGTGAAGATTGGGGGATATTTGTCATCTGATTGGTCGTACATGGTTTTTAGAACTAGGTATGGAACCAAATTCAACATAAGGTTTGAGCCTATTGTTAGGTTCCACCTAGAACCCTACATGCCCAATCTTAAAAATACCAACTATACCAAATTTGAAGAGGTTGAAGAGGTTGTTGAACAAGAAACCTATAGTCATATTGAAGGCATATCATATCTGTAATTGTATGAGTGAGAAGTTGATAACCATGGATTTGATCCATATAGTAACATTGAATAAACAGACCTAGGAGTGTATGTTTCATGTAAATTTTTCTTATTTTCTTTAGAAATAAAGTTTTAAAACTTGAAAGAAGGGTGAGGTTAGTAAAACCTAATATGTTGTGTGCACATTCATCTAGATGATTATGGAGATACTTATTTTTGTAGGGAGGAATGATCTATAGATAAGAAATCAATAAATAAATGGTTGATTAGCTGGATAGTAGGGTGGATTGCTTAGCATGAGCTTATTTGGAGTCTATCAATCCACAATTTAAATAATTATGTTCTAAAAATGATAGATGAATTACTTGCATAAATAATAGAAGATAATAAAATTTAATACAAGAAGTACTTGAGAAGAAATAAGTGATTTGACTAATTACAATAATAAATGATTAGATATCAATGCTAAATAAGTCAAAAATGGTTTAAAAGGTTGAATTATCCTTTTTAATAAGAGAGAAACTTAGGAAATGGGATTTGGTCAAGGTATAATAGGTCAAATAAGATTGTTATTGAAAATAATAGATAGAGACCATCAGTGGTTAGGATAAACCATTTTTGGTTGGGTAACTATCAGTGGTTAATGACCATCAAAGGATAGGGTCAAACTATTGATAGTTAGGATATTATCAATGGTTATGTAGGACCTATTTTTAAAAGATAAGTTTGGTTGGGAAGGTTAGAAGAGCTTTATAGAAAGTGAGCTTGGGTTGGATGTTGGTTATGAGATAGAGGGAAAGTGACACAAGGAATGACACAAAAAAACTAATTATTGGATCTTGATAAGGAACATATACTTATCTTTATTATTATTGATCTAAAGAATGTTTGGGTTGGATAAAATCTTGACATTGATTTTAAAGCAATTTTTGTTGAGTGATAGTACTTTGGCTATTTATTGATGAGTTGTAACATTCCTATATAACATTCTTGAAGCTATAATAATACTTGTACGAGAAGTTCTAATCTCTTGCACAAGAAGTTATGATACTGATTATTGATTATATTTCATCTCTTCTTCCTCTCTTAATATAGAGGGAAAGGAGGGGTGAAATAATGAGTTCAACAAGGTATCTAACAAGCTGTCTAATTTTAAGCTCAACATGCATTGATTGTGCAAATAAATAAAGCAACTATTAATAGAAAAACAAGCTAGAGTTTAAGTTGCATTTAACCCTTTAGGTGATTAAGGGAAAACCATCGATGGTCAAGGTTAGCCATCAATATTTAAGTGTCAATCATTGGTGGTTGAGAGGGAAAAGTTAAAATGGTAGAATTAGCCATTGTGACTTATATTTGGTGGTTGAAAGGTTGTGAAATTGTCTTAAAGGGGGCCCAAAGTTATCTAAGGGTTAGCACAACATTTAGAACCATAGTGTGTGGTTTTTTAGTGTCTACATTTTACCCCTTTTATTATGTAGTTTTTATTGACAAGTTGCAAAATAAAAAATGGAATATTGGTGCAAGGTTAGATGCCTTGAGTATGGGAGGAAGTGTTCCACCTCAAATTGGGAAGTGATGAGGTAAAATTGAATTAGGTATGGGTTTGAAAAGTGGTGAAGTGTGTTATAAAGTTGGTGAGAGGTTGGAAAATTAAGCACAAACAAGCACACAAAATATGACTAAGTGTGATATCACAAATCATGCATAAACTATGATGCCATAGTTGAGGTACTATTAAAACATGGTTGGTTAGCACTAGAAGGACAAGTGACAAGTGGACCAAGTGACCACATTTAGGCATGACATTTATGATTGTACTCATAAATGCAAGTATCCTAGGTAAGATCAATGTATTAGCAATTATCTAAGGTAAGAAGTGATCTAGGGAAGATAAAAATTGGCTAGTGAGTAAAAGGTAGTACAAGTTAAAAATATGCAAATATGATAGAGTAGTCATTGTGGTCAAAATATCTAAGTTAAGGTCATTAAAAAATACAAAATTTGGACCAACATGACCAATATCTAGGTTACATGGATGGTTATTCAGTTAGCAGAGAAGGTATACTCCAATGGTTGGCTTTGGTATTTATTAGAAGTGGTGAAAATTTGGGGTTGTTATGTTAAAGGTCTAAAGGGGTCGACCATCAACAATCAAGGTCACTGTCAGTGGTCACTAAGTGCCCATCGATAGTCATACATGAAACCTAAAAGAGTGAGGGTTAAAATTAAAATGAGGCATTTTATATCCTCATTTATGAATTAACCTATGGTGACTTTACTTATGCCTTTTGTGAGAAAAATGATGATGGCTGAGAAGGTACAAGTTGAGTAAGTGATTGTTGTGGAGCGAGAGTTGAGTGAGGTGATTGAGATAATGTGGTGATTTGGAGTTTTGACCAATGAGGATGTAGAGAGGTTGAGGCAGAGTATGGGGATAAGTGATGATAGTTTTGAGGGTGCCTAAATGTTGGTGGTTATGGAATGAGGTAGGTTTTGTAATTGATTTGGTAGTTTAGATTAGAATTTGGTTTAATTGTGTTATTTTATTGTTGTCAGTAGGTGGGTTAGGAAGGATATGGATGTGGATCTAGAGGTGGTGGTGGTGATAAAATAGAGGTGGATGCCCCTGATATATAGACATTGATTATAGAGAGATCCCAAGTGTGGGAGGTACTAATTGCAACATAGGTAGCTTTAACATTAGTGACCCAAGAGAGGGATACAACATAGGGTTAGGTGGCTATGCTTACTAGGGAGAGAGATCAGGCTAGAGCTCATCTATCCATGGTTATAAAAGAGAGACATGCTCTTATATAGGTAGGAGTGTGAGTACCAACACTTACAGGACCATCAAGGACTATCTCTATAGCAAGATATGTAGAGATAGTTGAGAAATTAAGGTACTATGAGGCCTTAGTGTTTACATGTCTTCTAAATGAGCCTAGATGGGGTGAGTATATATTAAGGGTCATTGAAGAATATAGTATTACTACACCAAGTTAGTGGGAAATATTTTAAGCTAGATAGGTATGTTCAAGGGTTGGGTAGGCTCTAGGAGGTAGTGGTACTCTAAGATTGTAGAGTCTTATGAGACCTTGTATTATTGATGTAATATATGATTTTGATACGATCCAATTAGCCAATGTAATGAGATGTATATATCCTTATGAGAGACATGTACATTATTTTTATATATGATGATAATTTTGATTATGAGTTCATAATATATAGATATGATTGGGTATTTTGCCTATGGTTACAAATGTGGTTATTGTTATGATCATGATGATGTTTGTGATTAGCATGTTATTGTTTATGTTTTCTCACATAGCTAGGCATGTGATGGATGCCATATGTGGATAAATTATTGATATATGATGTGATAAATTATGATATATTATTTATGATTAGTTGATGTGATTGGTTATGTAGATGATGTTTTATTAATATGATAATTATGTTATGTTGCTTATGGTTGGATGTATAACTCATTATAAATGTGGATGTTTCTATATTAAGGAATATATGTTTCCTTACTTTGCTAGGAATGTGATGATGTTTTATATTTGATGGATGTTGTTATTTTCATGATGGGATGATGATTATGATGTTATGTTGGACATGGCTATGATGTTTGTGATTATGATTATTGTCATGGTTATTGATGACTATGTTCATGATGTGGATATGGTTTATTGGTATTGCTCATGAATGTGATCATTTAATTTATGTTCATGATAAATATGTGTATGGTGTTATGATGTTGATAAAATTATGGTTATGGGTATTAGTGATGATTCTCATGTTGTAAAATTAATGAGTCTATGATTCCTTATCTAGGTTAGACAGGTGATGGATAACATATGTAAATGACACATTCATTTTTTATGTATGATTAAATGGTTGTAGATATGATATATGGTTGATGAATATTTGATGTGTTTGGTTATTAGGATGAAATGATGTGTGATGTATGAGATTGGTTAACAAAACTAAATGTGAGAAAAGACAATAATGAGAGGATAATCAAAAGATAAGCATCTAAAATAATGTATCAAAAAGTAGGTATGAGGGAATAAGAAGTCATGATTCTTCTTTGGAAAGGACTAAAATAAACCAAAGTTAGATTGGATTATGAACCTAAGCCTTTAAAATGATTCACAGTAGTGCTCATTAGTTAGTTAAATAGTTATGTGATCATGTAATGTAATTAAGCTAAAAAATCCATTATTTTATAGAGGGTATAAAAGAGAGATGGATGAAAATGGAACCTTCTTTTGAGACTAGCATGCCTCTTCTACAAGTTTAAAAAATATCTAGTATAAACAAGTCCATGTCATATAAGATGTAGATTGATCAATATGGGAAGCCTAGGTATGAAAGCTGACTGTGGTTTCTAGAATTATTTATACTTTTTCTAATTTTGACAATGGTTCTTTTGATCAAGAAATTGATCGATGTAAGAAGCTTCCCAAGAATAGCTATGCTTTGAAAAATTCTTTAGTTAGCCATCCTTCAAGGGAGTGGTCTAAGTTTTTGAGATTTTTTTAAGTCTTTTGATAGTTGTCCTTCAAGGGAATAGTCTACCTTACATTTAAGAAATTTTAATTGATTTTGGTAATTTTCCTTCATGGGAGTAGCCTACAAATTCTTGTAATGACACATAGGATATATGATTTTTTACTTGTGTTATGATTTGCTAATTTTTTTGTTTTTTTATATTGACATGGATTTGCTTATATAGGCTTAAAAGGTTCACCTTTATGAAGGAAGAACCAGAGCATAAGAAGGTTGATGATGGGTAAAAGAGGTTTAAGCAATAATAACCATGGGAATCCATTATATAAAAGGACGGAAAGTACCATGAGAATCATGCCATGGGTAGATTCATGGTACCCATATTTAGGATTAAGACTATAATTTTGATGGTTTAATCACATGATTCTATATTTAATAAGTTATCCTTAGAATAAGGATATGAATGTTGGTAAAAAAAAGGGATGAGCTTAAGTTAGATAAAAGGAAATTTTATCCTATCTAGAAAAAGAAATGATGTAGATGGGAAGCATTGAGGGGCTTAGGTTCTGATTTCCATTCAAGAGGGGATAATCAGTAAGTTCCTGATCTATACTTTTGCATTATAGTATAAGGTTCAAGCTAATTGAAATCAAGCTTGCCCCACTGGCTTTTCTCCATATTGGTTACATGTTGATTTTATTTTAATATGAGATCTTCGATTATGAATTCTTGGACTTTGAGGTGTTTTTTATAAGTGTGCTTTATTATCTCTTAATAGACACAAAGATGGGTAAGCTTGACTAAACAACATTTGTCAAGTAGCTCAAGTTGGGATAGATGTTCTTGATGATAATCACCCTCAGAAATGAGATCTTTTATGGATATGTGAAGAGAGGGAATTTTGAATTTGAGAGGCAAGATAACCACTACTCTAAAAATAAGAGAGAAAGAGGTAGCACCCATAGGGGTTTAAATGTTAGTACAATATGCCCATAAGGTGAATGGGATGTATAAATGCCAATCCTAACTAGATATATTAACCATTTTAGTTAGCATGTTGTTGAGGGATTTTTTAGAAGCCTCGGCCTATCCATTAAATTTTGGATGATAAGGTGATGATAAACTTAAATTGATATCAAATGTGTCACAAATACCTTTGACTTGTTTGTTTTTAAAAGATTTTCCATTGTCAATGATTATTTTATGAGGAACATTGAAATGATAGGTAAAGTGATGGTTGATAAAATAAACAATCTTTTCAACTTTGGTTGAGATAAGAGTAATAACCTCTACCTATTTGGTGAAATATTTTTTTGTAGTGATGATAGAATGATGTCACTATAAAGAATGGAGGTTAATTACACCAATAAGTTCTAGACTCCATTGTGGGAAGGGTTATAAATATTTGGATACTTAGAGACAATGGTTAGGCATGTGATGTAAATTGGCATGTTGTTGACATTTAACACACTTCTTAACATAATTAAAACATTCTTGGCTAAGGGTGGGCCAATAATATCCAAAGTGAAGGATGCATTTAGTGATGGCTAGGCCATTAAAGTGTCCCCCACATATCCCATAATATGTTTCTCTAATAGCATGAAAGATTTTATGGCTATGTAGGTAGAAAAAAGGAAGGCCATTAAAACTATGCTTGGAAAGTATTCCCCCTAATATGGTGTAATAAGAAGTGTAGACACCTAAAACTAGCCACCGATAACCTCCAATCAGGATTTTGGCTAGTTTCCACCTAAAATGCACAATTTGATCTAAAAATACTAAAACATTTTAAATGATGTAAAAATGACATACTCAAGTGCCAATTTTGGATAGGGTATCCCTAAATGGGGCAATGAAATTTATGGTCCATCTAATTTTGATTAGATTACATCGAGTCAAAATGCCAAATTTACACCTAGATGCTCTAGATTGCTCTTCCCTATCAAATATTCTATACTAGACATGTGCCTTTGTTATTTTTTGATGGTAACATCCTAAATGGGAATATTGTTTCAATACATTTGACATCACCTTCCAATTCTAATCTAGTCAAATTTTGGACCAATAATAAGGCATTCTAATCAATTTGAGTTATTTGTGCATAAAATGCTCAATCATGCTTAAGAGATAATTAACCCAAATCAAGGCATAATTAATCATTCCATGGAATAACTTGTTGAATATTTGTTTTTGGAATTGGATATTGAATATCTACATCATCAGGTGACCTCATTTCTTGGGAAGACATCCCTAGGCCATAAATGACATAAATATCAAGATTCATGCCTCCCATGCCTCATCAATGCCTTTCATGATGCCCTCCATGCCTCTTAAATTTCCCCTTATTCCAATTCCATGATGAGGATAATTACAAAATTAATTCCAAAAATGGAATTAATCCTCAACCACACATATCAATCTTGAGATGGATGGTTCAGGTTGATTCTAATCAAATCCAAAAATATATAAATAGGAGGCCTCAAAACATCATTTATAATCTTTTTTAATGCAAATTTATAATGTAGGATTGGGTCCAAAAGCTTCAACCAGTTAGTGTTACCATGGCAAATTGATTCCAATCCAAGCCAATCCACAAGCCAAAGGTGCCAAGAAGAGATGGAGGTAGCCAATCTTCCATTACCAAGGACTTCATGAGCAAAAGTTGAGAAATCCACCAATACAAATGCATTTGGAGCATCCAAAGAAGGTGAATGAATTCTTGTGTTTTCATTCCTTGCTTTCTATTTGTGTTTGTCATTTGCTTTTGTTAACTAATCTCTCCCTAGTGTCTAGGCCTAAAGATGTTATGCTATTAGTGTGTTTATATCATCTTGTTTTCATTTTGGAACTATCACAATATTAACCATCCTCTCTTAAGTCAAATTCTAACCATAACAACTCAACTTTTCACTTTCCTAGTTTAGACCTTGTTTGGAACATTATGACCTAGACTTTTGACATGCCAATTTTTATTCAAATGCTTAACCTTTTATGTGTATGACATTTGACAATAGACATTTGATGTTAGGATATTTTATGCCAATTTTTAGCATAAATTATTTTGGAGATACAGCTCGACGTTTAAACCACATTGGAGATACAACTCCACCCTTTCGACCAAGTTAGACCAAGTTTGAACCATTTGTCCTTTAGATATATTTTTAGAGTTTGTAGAACTCTAAGCCTTTTTATTTTGGATCTTTCATCATTAAAGTAGATATGTATCACTAAGCTTATGGTGGATTCACTTAAAATTTGAATTATGATAGAATGGCCTCATAAAATGACATTTATGGCTTTTGTCAAGACCCTAATGATGCTAATATGGTTTGTGAGATAGATTTCTATCTGCCTCATATTAATCATTCATAGGAGCAAAGTCATGAAGTAACTTACAATCCAACTCAAGACCTTGATTGGTATGAAGAGTCTTTTGAATATTAATTTGAATACCCAACTATAGATAATGTTGTTTGGGATATGAATCCATACTATCTTCACAAAAATTATTACATCGAACACAACCAAGAACCAACTTATGATCTAACTCATGATTGGGATGATATGGTTTATGAAGAGGACTTGGATTCTTTTGATTATGAAAGAAGTCAATTTTCATGACATCCCTTTTATATTCAATCATAAAATACCCCTAACCCTCCTTTGGATTATGTGAGACATCAAGCTTTTTAATATCTAAGGAATACCATTAGCATTCCTAGACCTAGTCCTTTAGTTTGTGCAAGTAACCAAGCTCCAAAATTCCCCTTCATCATTTCAGGACCTCATCCTTTAGTTTATGTGAGAAATCATACTCCAAAAATCCCTATAATTACCATCTCAATACTTTATCCTTTGGCTCATGCAAGCAATCATGTTCCCCAAGGCCCTACCATGATCTAACCGCAAGTGATTCCTCATCCAATATCAATCCCAACCATACCTCAATTGATACAATCATTTAAAGGCCAAGATATATTTAAAAATAGTATTTTCCAACTCATTAAAAACCAAGACCAAGTGAACCAACCAATTTGAGATGTTTTTTTTGAATCAACCATTTGTGATAATTTAGTCTATGATAAATTGTCTATTGATCCTATACCGGTTGTCAAGGAGTCTCACTCTAATGAGCCCATCTTTGCTGAGTCACTTCTTAATTATTATAAATGCCTTTGTGAAAATCATTACCTCAACCATCTACCTATTTTTCAAGAGCCTCTTATTGACAATCCAATCTCTAAAGAGTTGTATCGTGACCTATTTCCCATCTTAGAGGCATGCCAATTTAAAAAACTAGTTTTTATGGGGCCCATTATGCCATCATTGGCTATTACTTATCCAAAACCAAATATTCAACAAGACATCATTATAATAGAGTACCTATTAGATGAATAATCATAGCTAGATTTAGTTTTTTCTCTTGGAATGACATTAGATTTAACATCAGAATCATAATCTAAATCAACATCAGTCTCAACATCAAATTCAGAATCCCTTGAGTTAGAATTAGATTCAGAAGAAAACTATGTTTGGGGATATTATATTATTGGTTACATATGCCTCATAGATTAATTTTAATACATTTGTGATCCTTCTACGGTTTTTGAGGATGAGTACTTTAGCTTTAACATAAATTATCCTAGTATATTCTACGAGGATTATGCATCCTCTCCCCATTCCATTATCATTGTATAGGCCATTACCATCAACTAAGATAATCATATTATTGATATTCCATCTCCCATAAGTGTGGATTGGGATCGATAGAATCACACTATATTAAACTACATCCATGGTGATATAGTAGTTGAAGAAGAAAAAGGAGGCTAAGACCACATTCATGTAGTAGAAGAACACTCTTCTAGTGAGACCTTTTCAAAGGCACTAGGGGATAATCAAAGTCAAAACTCAGCATCTTGTAGTGAAGTCTTTTCAGAAGCACTATAAGATAATCAAATTCAAACTCTAATGTTTATTAGTGAAACCTTCTCAAAGGCACTATGAGACAATCAAGACAACTTCATTGATGAAAACCTCTTTGAGGCACCAATAGCTGAGCATAAAAGTTCTTCACTTCTTGATGAAGATAAAATCAAATATCAAATCAAAATAGCTTCCAATATACAACCTAACTAGATGGTAGCTACTCTTAAGATCAAATAATATAAAAATGTGGTGGTATTATCAAGAGAATAAGTCTTTGGCCCTGCCATAACCAAAATTATGTTGAATTTAGTATCAACAACATGATGTGTAATTAAACATCATAATCTTTATTTATTTTCCCACCACTATACATTCCATTATCATCTACCATTCCATTTCAAAATCAAAAATACCATCCATTATTTGTCCTTATTTACCATCCATAGGCACACTTTCCTTTGTATAGGCTACAAGGATACCTTGTCTTGATGCTTGAAGGAATCAGAATCAATGACTAAGGAAGATCACAACAACATTCTTGGCATCCAAATATGCAGCCAATTTTTGCTAGAGAAATTATTCAAATGAGGTGTAGGATCAAAATTGACATAATTGAGTGTTCTATTTGTATCATTTGTTGATTAGGATGTGCATCTTGCCATCAGTAGGGACAACAAAATCAAAAACCACACTTAGGCCAAAAACATGTACCATAACGTTTCACATTGCCCTTCCATGGCCATTATTACATTTTTTTTGCCATTATCATCAACCTAGCTATTCACCACATCACATGGGGCCAAACATCTTACCAATTTATCCAATCTATCAAGACCATCATTATCCTTAAGAAGACTGTGCCATCCTATCATTCCATTCTTATTTAGACCAAAGCCTATTTTTAGTCATCATACCCAATCTTATTTTGATCTTGGTTATATTGGTCCTTCCCACACCCTTTTTTAGGGTATTTTAATTACGTTTCAATAATCAATTAATCCATGTTGATTTGGAAATATATCTTTCATCCTATCCATGCTTGTTTTTGTGAGCTTGATTATAACTGCCTATGGGCAAATCAGTGTCTCACTAGTCTTAACAATAATTATAACTACCTATGAGAAAATTAGTATCATTGACCTATGCCATTTTATCTTAGTTATAACTACCTATGGGTAAACTAGGTACACCACTAGTTTATCATGCATTGATGCATCACTTTGCCTTTGTTGTTTTCATTTAATTGGCTATTTGCTAGATTTGAGAACTTATTGGGACCTAGTTGGTTTTTCCCCACATTTTGTTTAGATGGAATTACTATGACTTGAGGTAATTTTAGGAATATGTGGGTCATGCTCAGTTCATGTTGAGGTCACCTCAATCCCCCTTTCCATATGCTCTCACCATTTTGTGAGTAACCTAAGTGTGAATACTCTTACCATTTTGTGAGTAGGTATATTGTCATTCTCTAATGAGTTAAGATAACTCAAAATGCCAAAAACATTCATAACATTTCAAAATTCTAAAAATATTTGTTCTATCTAAGCTTAGTCAATTATCCTTGATCTACCTTACTGGGCCATGGTCATTATTAGGATGCTTTGTTTTGCTTTTGTTTTCAAGATTTTTATTTGTTTATTTTAGGTTGTTTGTTTATTTTTCTATTTATTTGCTTGTCTGTTTGTTTATTTTAAGCACTACTACCTCAACTCAGTCTATATGTATGCATTGGGTGATTCCTTACACACATTATTTTTAAGTCTATTCATATTTATATGTCAATATTATCATCATGGGTTTTATCATTGGTGTATTATTTTTGAGTGTTTATTAGATATCAAGAGTTAGTCATTATGCATATTTTGGTCAAGTCTTCATGGTGTTCTATCATAAAGCCTACCATCACATGCTATAGTAAGAATTAGCTTCATGAAGGTCTAAAATCAATGTAACCATAAAAATTTATCCTTGGCACCTTAGCAAATCCTTCCATCTCAGCCTTGATCAAATTAACCCAATGACCATTATAGTTGTATCATTGCTAGTCAGGATGAGCATCTCCTCATTAGTACGTACAACTAAATCATTCACACTGATCAATCTTATCCTTCTATCTATCTCTTTCATCACTTTCCACCCACTCATCTTTAATTTGTATTCTAGGTTATATACTTGAGTTATGGTTGTTAATTAGCCCTAACTAGGGCACAATCATCTTTAGCAAATCTAGGTCTTCGTAATGATTATAACTGCCTATGGGAAAATAATTATGTTGAATTTTATTCTTGATTATAACTACTTTTAGGCAAATATGTATCCTTTTTACATTAATGCATGCAAGCATTTTCTCTTTTGGATTAATCTCAACCATGGGTTAATTTGACCTTTCTTCTTATTTATTTTTAAGTAACCATCCATCAATAAATATGATGGCCACTCCCTCAAGGGGGTATCATCATAGGCTTCCCAAAAACCATTTAGATCTTTTTTCTTCAACCATCATCTTCTTTTTGGTATACATGACCTTTTCATTCTTTGAGAAGATGTTATTATGCTTATAGCTTGCAATGCCTTCTCGAATAAGGGCAAACTATAGACACGTAAAATTGGCCATTGATAACCTCTAATTAGTATTTTGGCTAGTTTCCACCTAAAATGAATAATTTAGTCTAAAAACATTAAATGACCTGAATTGACATATTCAAGTTCCAATTTTGGCTAGGGTATTCCTAAATGGGGCAATGCAATTTATGAGCTAGCTAACTTTGATTAGATCATTCTGAGTCAAAATGCCAAATTTCCACTTGGGTACTCTGGATTTCTCTTCCCTATCAAATATTTTGTAAAATACATGTGAATTTTTTATTTGTTGTTGGTAACATCCTAAATTAGAATATGGTTTCGACACATCTGACATCACCTTCCAATTTCAATCTAATCAAATTTTAGACCAATAATAAGGCATTTTGATCAATTTGAGTTATTTGTGCACAAAGTGTTTAATCATGCTTAAGAGATAATTAAACAAAATCAAAACCTAATTAATAATTCCATATAAACTTGTTGAATACTTTTTTTTGGAATTAGATATTGAATATCAACATCATCAGGTAACCTCATTTCTTGGGAAGACATCCCTAGGCCATAAATGCTATAAATATTAGGATTCATGCCTCCCATGCCTCATTAATGCCTTACATGATTCCCTTCATGCCTCTTAATTTCCCATTCATCCAATTCCATGATGAGGATAATTACAAACTTAATTCCAAAAATTTCATTAATCCTCAACCACACATCTCAATATTGATTTTGATCAAATGAAAAAATCTATAAATAGGAGGCCTCACAACATCATTTATAATATTTTTTGATGTAAAGTTATAATATATAATTAGTTCCAAAATATTCAAGTAATTAGTGTTACCATGACAAATTGATTCCAATCCAAGACAAGCCACAAGCCAAAGGTGCCAAAGAGAGATAGAGGTATCCAAGCTTTCATTACCAAGGACTTCATGAGAACAAGCCAAGTAATCCACCACTAAAAAGGCATTTGGAGCATCCAAGGAAGGTGAAAGAATCCCTTTTTTTCATTCATTGATTTCTATTTGTGTTTGTCATTTGCTTTTGTTAACTAATCTCTCCCTAGTGTCTAGTCCTAGAGATGTTATGCTATTAGTGTGTTTATTTCATCTTGTTTTCATTATGGAACTAAAACCATACTAACTACCCTCTCTTGAGTCAAATTAATATATCACAAGAATTACCCTAAATGAATGCTCTTTAGTCATTCTTATAAAGATTGGAAGGGATGATGGAAAAGTTGAGATAACCAAAGATCTACTTATAGCAAAGGTCGAGTTAAGTCTCCTCCACATTGAATATGGTTAGAGAGTATAATTTGATATAATAATATAGGTATGATGATGTATAATGATATATATATCTTAGAGTTAGTAGGTACAGATGGGATATGGGAAGTGAGAGAAGCTATTGTATTAACAAACTTGTTCATAGATAGTGGAGTGGCTTAGATGTAGTGGTTTTTAAAAAATGATAAGATTAATCATCCAATTACTTTTACTATTGTAATATATCATTATTAAATTGGTAAGATCCATTAATTTTATTGACCATGAGTTGGGAGTCACCAAATATGCTGATTATTTTGGCTCCCAAGGCTAAATCAATTTAGAGACCTATCACTAGGGCCTCATACTCATCCATATTATTGTTACAATCAAAATATAGCTTGAAGGATAAAGGAAGAGGTTCAACATTAAAGGGAATAAGGATGATACCAAATCCCACACCACACTAACATTTTTACTTATCAAAGAATGTGGTCATATGATAGGTGATATCTTCTTGAGAAAGGGAGGTGATGGATTCATTAGGAAAATCAAGGGAAGGTAGTTGATTTTTTGCTAAGGGTGCTTTAGCCAATTAGTTGGTGATGACTTGTCCTTTTATTGAATTCTTATATAGGAAATTTTGAACTAGGAATATGACTCAAAAGATGAGATTAGTATGGTGTTAATGAATGAAACCAAATCAAAAACACACTAAGCTAACATCTTCATTCCTAGTTATTAGGGTGAGCTTAGTGACAAAAAAAAATGACAAACACAACTAAAAAGTAAGGAAAAACAACAATAATTCCTTCACCTTCATTGGACACTCCAAATTCCTATGTAGTAGTGTCTTTCTTAGATTTTTACTCATGAATTCCTTGGAAATGGAAGCTTGACTACCTCCATCTCTTCTTAGCACCTTTGGCTAGTGGCTTGGCTTGGCATGGTAACACTAGTTTCATGAAGATTTTTAATAAATTATGCATTATAAATTTTCATAACCATGTGTTTTTGAAGAAATTTGAACATAATAACTTTGTACCAAAATAGTTTAGAAATGATGTTCATGGCCTTTCTATTTATAGATTTTTGAGATTAATCAAAATTAACCTGAACCATCCATCTCAAGATTGAGATGTGTAGCTAAGTATTAATCTAATTATGCAATTAAAATTGATAAATAGGCTCATTAACATTTAGGATAGAGGAGTAATTAAAAGGCATGGAGGGAATTGATGAGGCATGGGAGGCATGAATCTTGATATTTATGGATTTTATGGCCTAGGGATGTCTTCCCAAAAAATGAGGTCACCTAATGATGCAAATATTCAATATTCATTTATAAAAATAAGTATTCAACAAGTTTCCATGGAGTTATTAATTAGGCTCTAACTTAGATTAATTATCTCTAAGCATGATTAAGCACTTTGTGTACAAATAACTCAAATTGATCAAAATGCCTTGTTTTTAGTCCAAAATTTGATTGGATTGGAATTGAAAGTCAATGTTAGATGCATTAGATCTGTTATCCCATTTAGGATGTTACCAACAATAAATAATGAAGGTACATATCTTGTGGAAGATATTTGATAGGAAAGATAAATCCAAATCACCTAGGTGAAAAATTGGTATTTTGACTCAAAATGATCAGATCAAAGTTAGTTGGCCCATAAATTGCATTGCCCCATTTAGGGATACCCTAGACAGAATCAACATTTGACTATATCAAGTTAAAATATATTAATGTACTTTAGTTTTTTAGGATAAATTATGCATTTTGGGTGGAAATTAGCTAAAATCTTGATTGGAAGTCATTGGTGGTGAGATTTAGGTGTATAATTTTCCCCTATTGGGGAAGATGTTGTAAACCTTAGGTAAAGCAATGTCTTCTCAAATAATGAGAAAAGGCTTATATCCCAATAATAAGATGATGGTTAAATAACAAATCTCCAAATGGTGTTTGGGAAGCCTATGATAATTCCCCCTCAAGCGAGTGGCTATCACATATGTGGATGAATGGTCCCTCAAAAAAAAACAAGAAGAAAGGTGGAATTAAACCATGGTTGAGATTAATCTAAATAAGAAAATTCTTGCATGCATTGATGTAAAAAGAATATTGATTTGCCCAAAGGTGATTATAACTAGGAATAAAAGTCAAAATAATGGTTTTCCCATAGGTGGTTATAATCATTAAGTAGACTTGGATTGGCTAAAAATGATGGTGCCCTAGTTATGGATGATTATCATTCATAACTCAAAGATATAACCTAGAATATAGATTAAAGATGAGTGGGCACAAAATGATGAAAGAGATGAATAGAGAAATGGGATTGATCAATAGAAAATGATTCAATTGTACCATCCAATGAAGAGGTGCACATCCTTATTAGTAATGATAAAAATAGAATGGGAAATGGGTTGATTTGATCAAGATGGGTGAAAAGATTTCCCAAGGTACCAAGGAGAAACTTTAGTGGCTCCATTGATTATAGACCTTCTTGAAGATAATTTTTATTATAGAATATTATGGTAGGTATTATGATAGAACACCATGAATATTTGGCCATAAAATGTATAAGGATTGACTCTTGATATATGATATCCAAATTAAAATAATTTACTAATGATAAATACCATGATGAAAATGTTGACATATGAATATAGGTAGACTCAAGAATAATGTGTGTAAGGAATCACTCAATGAACACATATAGATTAAGTCAAGCTAACAGTGCTAAAATAAAACAAACATGAAATCCAAAAAACAAACAAATAAACAAAAAAAATAAACAACTTGAAATAAATAAGCAAACAAAAAGCCTAAAAACAAAAGCAAAAGAAAGCATCCTAACAATGACCATGCCCCAGTAAGGTGGATTGAGGATAACTGACTAGGCTTAGACAAGATAAATGTTTTTGAATTTTTGAAATGTTATAAATGATTTTGGAAATTTGAGGTATCTAAACTCATTAGATAATGACAATATACCTACTTGAAAAATAGCGAGATCATTTGGCTTAGGTTGCTCACAAAATGGTGAAAGCATTTAGCTTAGGTTGCTCACAAAATAATGAGAGCATATGGAAAGGGGGACTAAGGTGACCTCAACATGAATTGATCATGACATACATAGTCCCAAAATGACCTCAAGTCATAGTAATTCCATGCACACAAAAGGTGAGGAAAAACCAACTAGGTCCCTACAAGTTCTCACATCTGGCAAATAACTAGTCAAATGAAAATAATGATGGCAAGGTGATGCAACAATGCAAGATAAACAAGTGTTTCCCGTAGTTTACCCATAGGTGGTTATAAATATCATACAATTATTAGAGTTGTTTCCAGAATCTAGATAATGCAAATGCAATGGAGACATGATCACATGAGATGAAGCAAGTGTACACCACATAGATGCTAAAGCAATTTGAAATTATACAAGAAGCTAAATTTCACAAGACAAAATGGAGAAAATGAAAATCTAATTAACATGAGATGGCCAAAATGAAGAATACATATAAGAGAGCACGTAAGTAACTCCTCCATAAAAGGTGGTCAAGGCACCCAAGAATCTACTATAACTCCTCCATAAAAGGTGGTGACAAGGTGCTAAGAATAGAGAAGTAACTCCATCAAGGGAGTTACTTATGACATTCTTATGACACTTATGTAACATCTATGACACACATCTCCACATAAGCTAGCCTATCCCACAAATGTAGGAAAACTCCAAGTATGCATAAGAAATACAATTTCCCTAATTAAAAAAAATAGGGAAAAATAAAAACCTACACTAATACCCCCCATAAGCACAGCTTAGGTGGGCAGTGTGGAAATAAAAAATGGGTCCCAGAAATTAGGCCTAATGAGGTACCCATGTACAAATGCAATCTCCCATAAGATAGACAAAAGGAGAAAACTCATAGGAAAAAACTCCCCCCCAAAAGAGAAACATAAAAGAAAGAAGAGGCTAGTGGGCCCCCTTAAAGATGATGTTGATGCAGATGTCGACCGCACCCCAAAAAGAGCTCATAGATGAATGAAATTGTTCTCATTGAAAGGTTTGGTGAAGATGTTTGTAACCTACTCTAAAGACTAGAAAAATATCAAGTCAATGACCTGACTATGAATAAGCTCCTGAATGAAATGCATGTGAATCTCTATGTGCTTGGTTCGCTGGTGTTGAACTGGATTCTTGAAAATCTAAATGGTACTCTAGTTATCACAATAAATGATGGTGGGTTGCCTAATAGGAATGCCAAACTAAGAAAGTATCCCCTAAATCCAAATAGCTTCAGTAGCTGCATTAATAGCTCCCCTATACTCTACCTCTATGGATGATATAGTAATATCATTCTGCTTCTTGCTAGACCAACTGATAGGACCTAAACCTAGAGAGAAAATGTAACTAGAAGTGGACTTGTGAGTCTTTGAATCACTAGCCCAGTCTAAATCTGTATATCCAACCAAGTCAACCTCTATGCCAAATTTTTAATGAATCTCGTATCTATGTGAACCCTATATGTAATGAAAGATCCTCTTAGATGCTTTCTAATGTAGCTCATGAGGTTCTTGCATGAATCTAGAGACAAGTCCCACTATATATGATATGTCAGGCTTGGTGTGATTCAAGTAGATGAGACTAACAACAAGTTGTCGATACCAAGTGGCATCAACCAATGGTAAAGAACAATTAGCCTCAAGCTTGACTCCTGATAGAAAGGGAGTCAGAGATGGCTTGCAATCAGCCATGTGAAACCAAGCCAATAAGTCAAGAGCATACTTAGGTTGTGCAAGAGAAATCCCTAAATCTGATTGTGAGATCTCGATGCCAAAGAAGTAGTGCAACAAACCCAAGTCTATCATGTCAAATCCATCTTGGAGAGATGCCTTCACCATTGCAATCACTGATGAAGAACTCCCGATGATTAAAAGGTCATCAACATATAGAACTAAAATCAAGAGAAAATCATCCTACTATAAAAAGTAGACATTGGGATCAAAATGGCAACTAGTAAAACCCGCTGTGAGAAGGAAGGAATCCATCTTCGCATACCAAGACTGAGGGGCCTATTTGAGGCCATAGATAGATTTCCTAAGTTTGCATACTAAGGAAGAATCCTGAACAAATCCTAGTGGCTGCTCCATGTAGATCTCCTCCTCTAGGTCTCCATGAAGAAAGGCACTCTTCACATCCATCTGATGTACATCCCAACCATGTGTTATAGCAATAGCCAAGGTGAGTCAGATAGAAGTCATCTTTGTAATGGGTGCAAAGGTCTTTGAGTAGTCAATGCCTGCCACTTGTGAGAAACCCTTGGTGACCAGTTGCACCTTGTACTTATCAACTGACCCATCTACTGCAAATTTGGTCTGATATATCCACCTACATTGAACCATCTTTCTTCCCTTAGGAAGTGAATTCAAATCCCTAGTGTGATTTTTGATTAAGGAATAATATTCTTCCTCCATAGCATTATCTCACTCAGGTACCCCTGATGCCTCTTGAAAAGTCTATGGATCTAAAACTAAAGCAAAGAAGGCATGTGGATCTCTCTAAAAATCCCCCCTAGTATGTCTATCATCTATGGGATCTCCTGCCCAAGTGCTAGCACTCCCAAGTGTTTGTCTAGCCCAAAGAGGCCTAGAAGTGGGTGAGTCAGGTGTTAACTCCTCATCCTGTGACTGACTAGAGGTGGATGCCTCTACATCACTATCCTCACTATCTGAACTCAAAGAAGAAGAAGATGTCTCTGGCTGAAGAATATATTGTGGCTGATCTGAATTTGATGAGGAATCATCTGAAGAAGTAGATCTGATGAGGGAGAAGAAGTGTTAAGTGTTGAGCCTCTATGACTCTCCTAAAAATGGATACTTATCTTGATGAACAACTCATGAGTGACTAGATCTAGAAGGTGATATCCCTTAATACCATCTAGATATCCTATAAAGATGCAATGCTTGGACTGACATTCCATAGCTTTGCATTTCTTCTTCAGAATGCGTGCCATGGCTGGGGATCCAAAAAATCTAAGGTGCTCAACATCAGGTTTTCTTTTATGCTAAGCTTCAAAGGGTGTTATCCCTTTCAAATCTTTGTGAGGAACCCTGTTTTGAATGTAGCAAGCATAATTGATGGCTTCAGCCCAGTACTATGGTGCTAAGGATTTAGAGTGAATCATATAGCTACCCATCTCTTTCAAGAACCTATTTTTGTGTTCTGAAATCCCATTCTATGGACTGTAAGTGAATGTGTGCTACAAATAAATCCCCTTTGTGGTGCAAAATTGCTCAAACCTATTACTAACATACTCCCCTCCATTATCAGTTCGAAGAACCTTGATAGATTTCTCACTCTATTTCTCAAAAAGAGCCTTAAAGTCTAGAAAAATTTCAAACACTTTAGACTTTTGTTTGAGAAAATATATCCAAGTGTACCTAGAGAAATCATCAATGAAAATTAGGATGTACTTGGCCCTTGTGAAAGATAGTTTGGGAAAGGGTCCCGATACATCACTGTGGAATAACTCCAAAGGTTGTGAAGCCCTCCAAGCTTTGCCTTTGTCAAATTTTGCTTTGGGATGCTTCCCAAGGGAACACCCCTTGCAAAGTCCATTTGAGAATTGGAAATGAGGCAAGCCAATGACCATGTCATTTTTGCAAAGTTGCTCAAGGTAGCGGTAGTTAAGGTGGCCAAACCGCTCATGCCACAATTTGCTAACTCCATTTGAATGAGTCAGCAATGCTGTTGGAGAAGAATCTGGTGAAAAATGTGAGAAGGTGTATAACCTGGCTTGGTGATCTGCCTTACCCATTACCACTGTAGTATCACTATGCAACTCCTTGATAGCCACTAAATCTGGTGAAAACTCAAGTCTCATGCCCTGACCAATGTGAGTGATTTGGTACACTAATAGGAGATTGGTTGAAAGATAAGGAACACTTAGAACATTATTGAATGTTCCTCCTTCCATTTCAACTGACCCTCTCCCTACAATAAAAATTGATGTGTCATCACCCAAACTAATTGAAGTCATGCTACAAGGCTTTAAAGATGAAAAATCAACTAGTGAAGAGCCCATGTGGTGAGAAGCACCTGAATCAATGACTCATGATGTTGTAGAAGCTAAAGTTGCTACAAGGGCCTTGCCATTTTCTTTCTCCTTACCCTTGCCTTTTGCCTTGGTAGAATCTTGGGTAGATGAATTCTACTTGATTGACTCAGGAACACCTATGTTGTTCTTCTCTAGAAGATGAGTTAGGTGATCTATTTGTTTCTTAATGCATTTGTGTTCATCATGCCCTGTCTTTTTACAATAGGCACACTTAACCTTCTCCTTCTTAGGTTTAGCATTGGAGGATGAAGACTCAGTGTTGTTTTTGGCAGGATTGGTGTTTTCTTTCTTCTTCTCCTGGTCCTTGTTCTTTTTCTTCTTCTCCTTTGTTGAAGTCTTATCCTTACCATTTCCAGCTATCATATCTTGGGGTTAATTAGACTTCATTGTGCCCATTTGAATTAGCTTATCTTGCTCCCTAGTCAAGTCGGCAATGAATGAATCTAAAGAAGGCATTTTCCATGTAGTGCCAAGGGCACTTTTTGTGGCATGGAAAGTGGAGACAAAGACTGAATAGCTTGGACCTAAATTTGCAAGAATAGAAAGGATGAGTTGATCATCTTTCTTCTCTATCCCGCATTCTTTCAGTTGCAATCTAAGGGCCTTAAACTTAGTGCAGAAGTCTTGTAGGGTGTCAAAGTTGTTAGTACTTAGACTTATGAGTTCATTTTCGAGCTCATGACCTTTCATCTCATCAAGCTTCCTAGATAATTTTTATAAGGTGTCCCATATGTCATTGGGAGTCTTGGAGGATTATAAATGGAAGAGAAGTTCTGCAGACATAGACAAGCTCAGTAATCCATAGGCTTCATCACTATGGTTGTACCACTTGACCTTTTTAGCATTAGTTTTGGGTTCTACTTTAGTACCCATGGTGATCCTATACAACCCTTTGCTTCTAAGAATGATTGAAATTTTAACCTTCCATTCATGATAGTTGAAGGTTGTTAGGGGTTTAAGTTGAAAATAATCTATTTTAAGCTGAATTTAGGTGAAGTTGTGTTGATTGCAAGTTGTGAAATTATGCAAAAAGGAAAATGAAAGCAAAGATTTGCAAGTTGTGAAAAGCAATCACACCCCCCTAAAATTTTGAGCTCCCCAAAAAATATGAAAGTGTATGCTCAAAATTTTTTGGGCTCAGCTGAGAATGTGTCTTAGAGAAATCAGTGTAAGACTTAAGCAAACAGGATGTCAGACTCAGCTGAAAATGTGTCCTGGGAGACCCAAATTTTAGGCACTTTATAAACTATTTCATTTTTGAGAAATAACAAATCTACACTATGGATAATTTAATTAAAAACACTTCTAAAAAAAATGGCACCCAAATCTAAGCTACCATTTGCAAGATATTAAAGGTTCAATTTTTCTGTAAACTAGTGTTTTTACCAAAAAAAGCACTAAAACATTAAAAAAATGCCTATTTTGAGAGAGAAAGTGGCCTTCCAACCTCTCATTGGATTTTTCACAAAATGAGGAATCCAAAGGAGGTTTATGTGAGGGGGAATTGATCTCCTACCAACTTGGGCCTCACCCTTCATCTTCAACAAGCGAAGATACAAGTATTAAATGAAAACCCCCAAATTATCAAACTGTTTAAAAAACTAAATATTCAGTCAAATTGACTATTTTTTTTTTACAAGTCAATTTTTAACTAAAAAAATAAAGCAAAGATATAATTGATGGATGCCAAGTGTCCAAGGGCCCACATGGGATGCCAAGCAAGGAAGGGGTGCCAAAAAAGCATGGTCCAAATTTTGGTTGTAGAAAAGACTAGAAAAATTTACAGACCTACTGGATGCCGTACCGCTGATGGTGCCTTGCTGGAAGGACTGTTGTTGGGAGTACTAAAAGTGTTGTTGAAGGCACCTTGAAAATAGAAAAAGGTCAGCTATTGGAGAGTGCATGGGTCTACAGAAGCATGGTGCAGAGTTGCAGAAGTTGCGCCTAGACTGAATGAGTGAAGTGTTGCTCCTCCCTTTGCTCAAAACAATGGTGCTCAGCAACTTACAACAAAGTCAGCCCCTCCAACGTCTAGGAAGCAAACTAGATAGCAAAAATCTTATCTTTTTCTTATAGAATGACCAAAAGAAAAGAAATTCTTCTGCCTTTGCTAAAGCCACAACAGATCTAAACAAGATGTCTTGGCAAATTCTAACTCATAAGTAATTTTTTGAATAAGTTTTCATATGGATTTTGCATGAGTTTTAAAAAAAATCTACCAAAACAATGGAGTTAAAAAACTACTAGGAAAACAAAGTAAAAATTTTAGAATAGCATAACCAAACACATGATTACCGAAGTGGCTCTGATACCATATCAGAGTTGTTTCCAAAATCTAGATAATGCAAATGCAATGGAGACATGATCACATGAGATGAAGCAAGTGTACACCACATAGATGCTAAAGCAACTTGAAATTATACAAGAAGCTAAATTGCACAAGACAAAATGGAGAAAATAAAAATCTAATTAACATGAGATGGCCAAAATAAAGAATACATATAAGAGAGCACGTAAGTAACTCCTCCATAAAAGGTGGTCAAGGCACCCAAGAATCTACTATAACTCCTCCATAAAAGGTGGTGACAAGGTGCTAAGAATAGAGAAGTAACTCCATCAAGGGAGTTACTTATGACATTCTTATGACACTTATGTAACATCTATGACACACATCTCCACATAAGCTAGCCTATCCCACAAATGTAGGAAAACTCCAAGTATGCACAAGAAATACAATTTCCCTAATTAAAAAAATAGGGAAAAATAAAAACCTACACTAATAACAATGACATAGGTTAATGATACTAATTTTCCCATAGGTGGTTATAATTAGTAACAAGATTAGCGAAACATTGATTTTTCCATAGGTAGTTATAATTAGGCTCACATAAACAAACCTGATATAGGATGGAAAATGAAATATATCTTTCCAAATCAATTTTCACACTACTTTCATAGACTACCATTGTAAATACAAATTGATAAGATTTGAAACATGATCAAAATATCCTTGAAAGAAGTGTAGGAAAAACCAAAGTAACCAAGGTCAAAATAGGATTGGGTAGGATGGCTAAAAACATGCTTTGATCTAGATAGGAATGGAATGGTTAGATGGCACTATCTTGCTCTAAGATAATGATGGTTTTTGATAGATAGGATAAAATGGTAAGAGGGTTTCCTCAAATTTATGGGGTGAATGGCTAGGTATATGCGACAATGACAAATAGATTTGTAATAATGGTAATGGCATGGTAATGTGAAACAATATGGTAAATGTTGTTGGCCTAGGTGTGGTTTTTGATTCTAGTGTTCCTAATGAGATGGAGATGCACATCCTAATCAATGAATAACACAAAAAATAGTTGATCATGTTAATTTCTATCCCACACCTCATTTAGATAGCTACTCTATTAACAACTCGATGCAAATCTGGTTGTCAAAAATGTTTTTATGATATTCATTGGTCATTGATTTTGATTCTTTCAAACATCAAGACAAGGTATCTTTGTAGCCTCTAAAAAATAAAGTGTGGTCATGGATTGTAAATAAGGATAAAAGTTAGATGATAGGTTTATTTGTGAAATGGAATGGTAGATGATAATGGAATGTGGAATGGTTGGGAAATAAATAAAGATCAAGACTTTCAATCACATGTAATGTTGATGATGCTAGTTCAACATAACTTTGGTTATGGTGTGGCCAAATACTTATTCTCTTGATAGGACCACTAGATTTTTCTATTATTTGATATTGAGAGTAACTACCATTTGATTAGGTTATAATTTATAATCTATTTTTATTTTATCTTTGATTTTGTCTTCCTCAAGCAGTGAAAAATTTTTGTTCTCAACTATTGGTGCCTCAAAGAGATTTTCACCAATGAATTTATCTTTCCAGTCCTGTAGTACCTTCAAGATGGTTTCACTAAGGAATGTTGACTTTTGACTTTGATTATATTATAAAACTTCTAAAAAAGTTTCACTAGAAATGTTGATTTGTGACTTTGATTTTCCCTTAGCACCTCCACAAAGGTTTCACTAGGAGAGTGTTCTTCTACTATATGAATGTGGTCATGACCTCCTTGTTCTTCTTCAACTACTATGTTGCCATAGATGCAATTTAACAAAGTGTGATTTTGTCAATCCTAATTGACACGTTTGGGAGATGGAATGTCAATTATATGGATATTTTGGTTGATGGTAATGACCTATGGAATGGTAATGTAATGGGGAGAAGCTGCATAATCCTTGTAGAATATACTAGGATAACTTGTGTCAAAGCTAAAGTAATCATCCTCAAAAACCATAGAAGGATCAAAAAATGTATTCAAATTGATCTATAAGGCATGCATAACTAATGTTTTAATAGCCATGAACATATTCTTCTTCTGAATCTGATTCTAAATCAAGGGACTTTGAATCTGATGTGAGACTAATTTTGATTCTAATTCTGATGCTAAATTTGATGTTGGTTCAAGAATAAAACTTTACTCTAACTCTAATGTTTCATTTTATGGGTACTCTATTATAATGATGTCTTGTTGAATATTTGGTTTTGGATAAGCAATAGCCCATGATGGCATAATGAGCTCCACCAAGACTAGTTTGTCAAAGTGAGATTTGTCTAGGATGGTAAAAAGGTCAAAAGACAACTCCTTAGAGACTCACTTGTCAATAAGAGGCTCTTGAGAAATAGGCACATGGTCAAGGTAATGATGTTCCCAAAGGTAGTTATAATCATTAATAAGTCACTTGACAAATACTAGCTCATTAGTGTGAGATTCCTTGACTACTAGTATAGGATCAATAGGTGATTCATCAAAGGTTGACTTATCATAAGTGGTTGGTTCAACAAAAACATCTTAGATTGGTTGGTTCTATTAGCCTAGTTTCCAATGAGTTGGAAAATACTAATTTGGTAAATATCTTGGTCTTCAAAGGATTGGATTAGTTGATGCTTGGATGGGATTGGTACTAGATGAGGAATGGTCTATGGTTGTAAATGGTAGGGCATTAGGGATTATGATTTCTCATATAAGCCAAAGGATAAAGTCCTAAAATGGTAATGATGGGGTGTTATTGGGATTAATTTCTTGCATAAACTAAAGGATGAGGTTTTGGAATGATGAAGAGGCATTGTAGAGCTTGGTTGCTTGTGCAATCCAAAGGACTAGGTCTACGAATGGTAATGATTAGGTGTTGTGGAGCTTTGTTTCTCGCATAAGCCAAAGGATGAGGTCCTAGTATAGAAATAGTTTGGCATTATGAAACTTGATTACATAAATAAATTAAAGGATGAGGTATTGGTATGGGAATGGTACAACATTATGGTCCTAGAATAGAAATGGTATGATGTGGTAGAACTTGATTACTCATATAAGGTAAAGAATCCAAGTTTTCCTCATAAACCATATCATCCTAGTTGTGATTTGCCTCATAAGTTAGTTCTTGACTATGTTCCACATACTAATTATTATAAAGAGGGTATAGATTTTTATTTCAAACAACATTATCTATATTTGGATCTTTAAAGTCCTCCGCACAAGCCTCTTCATACCAATCAAGGTCTCGAGTTGGATCATAAGTTGATTCATGACTTTATTCTCATGAATGATTATTATGAGGTGGATAGATATATACCTCATAAACCATATTATCATCATTGAGGTCTTGAATAAAGCCATAAAAGTCATTTTATGTTGTCATTCTATTATAAGTTGGATTATATGTGACTCCACTATAAGTGTATCTAGACATATCTACATAAATGATGAAAGCTCTGAAAAAAAGACTTAGAGATCTACAAACTCTAAAAAATAATGTGTCCAAAGGATAAATGGTTTAAACTTGCTCTAACTTATTTAAAAGGGTGGAGTTGTATCTCCAATGTAGTCTAAAGGTGGAGCTATATCTCCAAAATGATTTGTGATAAGACTTGGCATAAAATAGTCTAATATCAATTGTCTAATGTCAAATTTCATATACATAAAAGGCCAAGCATCTAAATAAAAATTGACATGTCAAAGGTCTAGGTCAAATTATTCTAAACAAATTCTAAACTAGGAATGGGAAATGTTGAGTTACTAGGTCTTTTATCCAAATGTGGAGTCAAAAGCTAGGCTCAAACAAATAGGCATACGCTATGACTTTTATATAAATGATATCAAAAGCTAGACTTGAAACAAAGGATAATGTGATTTGATTTAATCTAACAAGTTTGGAAACAACTTTGACATAGACCTGCCACATGGAATCAAATATAAACAATATCAGTTGACATAAGGCATAAGATAAAAGTATTTTTGATGAAAGACTATGTTTTCCCAAATAAAAGTACAAATAATGATGAGGATAGGCATTAAACAATTAAACCATCAATAGTTTTCAAATTTAGGTAATCAATTAAACAAAGTTATGAAACTTAAAAGAGATATATCTATGTATAAGCCCCAAGAATTAAGGCCTAAACAAAAATCAATCAATGTTTGAATCCAAACTTGATAAGACTAATTGAAAAATCAATAGTGAAAACTAGGATTTTACCAAATAAATTAGACAAGATTGGACAACATGATGGCACAAGATAATGGTCCAAATGGTATGCATGACATGGTTTGAAACAACTAATTTTTCATACAAGGTAAACTAGTCTTCAAACAAATTAAGCAGCCTAATGATGTAAGCATGCTCGAATAATGTGATTTATGTTATGTTTCAAAGACTCAAAATGTTTTGACATGATTTGGGAAGCATAACACTACCCTATTTAACTCAAATATATTATTTTGACATGGATTATGAAAAAACAAATAAGTTTTAGTCTCAAAACATACTAATAAAAAATGACCAAAACACACTAAGCATAATCGTCCAAATCATAGGAAAGGTATGACAATGTGGGGTTGACTAAACTAGCAAGCTTTCTAACATTTCTAGGAGAATCAATTACACAATGAATTTAATGTCAAATGATGCAAAAGACAAGTATGGAAATTGGGTGACCATGGAATTGGCTAGTTGTAAAAAGGTCTAATCATTTTTACAACCACTACATCATATTTTTTTCTTACTATAGTGTGATGTCCAAATGCATATACGTCTTGTGTGTAACTCAAGGGTAAGTGAAGTCAATGTTGGGAGATGAAACCCTGAGTCAAATCTTCCCTAAATAACTAATGAGAGGTAATGATGTCCCTCTCATAAGACAAGATGAAATGAAATGAAAGACATAAAATACTTTAGGTTCATTTTCAAGGTCACCCAAACTTTGACGAGTTTCTGGGGAGTGCTTTAGACGACATTATTTTTAAGCCTTGGACTAGGATTTTTGTAATAGGAATGGCACTTTTGATTCCAAAGGTTTCCTAAAGGTGATAAATGGAAGAACATAAATGAAACACCCCTCTCTTTGCTAAAAATATTTATATCAAACAACTATTGAAGGCAAAAAAACTTCTAGAAAGATGAGTTCATTTTTAAATACCAAATTTGAATGATTGGGTGGTGCTAATTTGACCTCTTGGTCTTAAGATTGTGAACTTTGAAAGCCTAACTTATGAAAACATTCACTTAAGAACCTAAATGTTTCATTAAGCACTTAAAACTAGATTCCTAATTCATTTTAAAATCATACCAAAGATGTCTTAATAGCATGTTTTAACAAGTTCTAAGTCTGTTGGTTACCTATCTACCCTTAAGGCATAACCCCAAAAGCAAATATGTTAGATTAAAAACATTTTAAATAGATTTTCAATTTTTTTTGAAAAAACTATTAAACTTTAAGGTAAACTAATGTTAAATTTTGAAAATTTAGGAGAAAACATTTGGTTTTAAAAAAATAATCCAAAATGGAGTCTGTATGACCCCATACCAAGCATTTTAAAATGGCCTGTTAGCTCGCAAGTTTGTGTTTTTAAGAAAAAATAAGTGACCGATGTTAGTTCTATAACTAATGATAGTTACACTTACTAACTAATGATGGTTATCTAATAAAAAATGATTATATCAATAGTGACTGCTGATGGCTATGCCAACTGATGATAGTTTTACTAATCAATGCTGGTTACTATGTAAACCTGTGACAAAGAAAAATGAAAAAATAAAGTTAGAAAATCAAATTACAAGAGTTTTAATGATCTAAATGAAGATTTTAAAGTTGTAGAATGATCTTCTTCATGTTTAGGTTGCATTTAATCCCATCAGGCATGATGATGAGCTCAGAATATGGCTCATTATTGACATGTTATTTCCCTCAATTCATCTCTCAAAGGATATTATCTTATGCAAATCTTAGATTGTTAGATAGCTATTGCATGGAAAATATATATTTGTCTTGTTTATATTAAACCAAAGACTAAACCTTTAATTTTTCATTAATGTCTAATACATAGCATGTTTTAGTGAGTTTTGTTGTGAACAATGCTTAGGAAAAAGACACAAGCAATGTATAGTGAACGTGTAATTTTGATTTTCATCCAGCAAAACTATGAACTCGATAGGATTTTTTCTATGGACTCTATAGGCTTATTTTTATGGACCCTATAGCCTTGTTTCTATAGACTCTATAGGCTCATTTCTATGGACTCCATAGGCTTGTTTCTATGGACTCCACAGGCTTGTTTCTATGAACTCCACAAGTTCATTCCTCTTGACTCTACAGGGTCAATTTTGAGAATTTCATAAGGATGAAGCTACAAATGGGGAAGCTGGTACCCAGATAGGATAAGAGAGAATCATTCTATCTAAAATCAAATAAGGAAATTAACTGCCTACTATTTTGTAGGATTTGCTTTTGATAAAGATGTATATATATTTGGATCTTAGGATTATTATAGGATAAGATATCTATTTTATCATAATACTTGGATCTCTTGGAAATCCAATCTCCAATCTTTGGATGAATGGATCAACCAAGGAATCCTATTCCTTTACATCCTATTTTGAGTTGATTATATTAGTATAAAATGTAAGAATTTCATCATTGAAAGAATTAGAGAAGATAGAGAGCAAATAATAGAGGAAAAGATTTATACACACATTTTACAAGTTTCAGATAGATTGTAATCATTTCAATTTTATGAATTAATACTTCAATTTATAGCATTGATTAATCTTTGTTCTTGAGTCGAAGAGGAGCAGGGGCCCACTTTCCTTGGAACTAAGAACTGTGTACGGTATTTATGTTATATTTTACTAATTTGTTGTTATAACTAATTAGAATCCTATTTATATTTACATTTATTCATAAAAACATCAAAATAAATTCATAGTTTAAAAAATCATTTTATTATTTCAAAGTCATTTCCTTCTAAGCAATGTGTGTTTTCCTTTACAACAAATGTGTGAAATAAATTTCCTTTTGTTAGTGAAGAGTGTGATTTTACTTTTTATGCAAGCTTAAATAGGAGTGTGATCTTTTATTTTTAGTAAAAGAGTGGATTGATTTCATTTATTATTTTTTAGAAAAAGAGTGAATCACGTAGTTTAGGACACATTTCTTTCTTTAGTCAAAGTTAGAATAGGACAATCAAACACCCCCATAAGCAACCTTCTAGATCTACCATCCCATACCATACTGTAGACAGCTTTGGACACCAGCCCTGGTTGATAAGACATCAATTGAATATTGATTAAATGAGAAGTTAAATGACACTCATCATTTTTGGTTCCATTGTCAAGGATATAAGGTGTTAGTAAGGTAATAATTATTAGTTTAGAGTGATAAATAGAAAACATTGTAAAAACCCATAAAATCCCATAAAAATTCAATAAATTAATGTACCATCCTAGAGATTCTAAAGGATGATTTATCCCAAAGTTTCCACCAAGAACACAAGTGGACACTCCTTCAACATCTCTAAGTAGTGAACTAGAAGTTACAAGTGAAACCTATTTATAAGAATATTCTAAAACTTTGATAGAAACTAGGCCATTGCCACAAGCAAGGCCTATAGGACAAATTCCTTAGGATCAATCTCTTGTAGGAAGACACTATTTAGAAGTTGCCAAAGATTTAGAAGAAACATTTCAAAAATCCCTAACTAAATAAAATTTTGATAATTTTGAACAACCCATAACTAATACCACAAATATTTAGTGAGAAGATCATCCCAGCTTTGAAACATCATCAGAAAAAGAAATGGCTCTCTAACAAAATCAACAACTTGCACAACTAGGAAGGACTTTCTCCTTTCCTATTGTTACAAATCCTAATGATCAAACCTCCATGAAAAATATTTCACTAGCTAATCTACCAAATTTATAGGGAAGATCTATAGAAGATCCTAATAAATTCCTCTTTGAGTTTAAGGAGCTATGTCAAACCTATGACTACACAATATATGGCCAAAAATTAAAATGATTTCCCTCTACACTTAAAGATGCAACTATGAGATGGTTCATGGGTTTACCTAGCAATTCTATTAAAACATGGGATGACATGGAAATAAAATTCTTGAACAAATACTAAGATCACTGTCGAGTGTGAGAAATAAAAGAGGATTTCTTCAAAATCAAATAGTTGAGGATGAATCTTTAGAGGATTATTTAGATAGATTCATGTTCACTCATAAAAGAAGTAATAATCCACTCACTGAAGACATTTAGAAATTGGTTTTCTTGAAAGGGGTGGATGAAGACACTAGAGATGCCTTAAATCTGATGGGAGGAGGAGATATAAATAAGTTGGCTTTCAATTAGATTTCTAAGCTTTGTACCAACTACTCTAAAATGAAACCTGTAATTAGGAAAGGAATATTTGAGAAATCTAATGAAGTGGGTAAGTTAATGGAAGAATTTACTAATATAAAGATAGATATCTTAGTTATACTAAATAGTACCTTGGATGGCCTACAAGCTAAGGAAAATGCAATAAAACTGTTAGCAATCTACTATCCTAAGTGCAAATAGAAACATGCTCTTAGAGACTGTCCCCTAGATAGAACTAATGTTTCATCATGTGGGATCTGTGATGTAATAGTTCATGATACCAAACACTGTACCCTTCTACCTATTTTAAAGAATCAAATGAAAACACAAGTCCAGTCCACTAAAGAAGTAAATTATATTTAGAGACAAAACTTTGCCCCATAAAACTAGGCTCAAAGACAATTTAATGTAAGAAATCTAGTTAATCCATGGATGGCACCATGGAATGTTTCAGTTCCTTCACCATTTTGGAATCAACCCCAAATTCCATCAATTAAAAATCCATGGGTAGGACAAGAATGGATGCCAACACCCCCATGGATGGTGACACAACAATAATGGGTCCCACAATAGAAATGGATGCCACATCCATATCAACAATGGAATCATAAGTGGAACCCACAACCACAATTCACCCAATTAAGAACACCACTTCAACAACAAACTATTATGCCACCTCCAATTATTCAGCAACAAGGGAAAATTGATCAACCCTCAATGCCTACACAACCAATGGAAAATCTATAAAATAAACAACCAACACCTATTTATGTTAATGAACAGGAATAAACAATTAATGTTGGAGCTATTGAGTGTTCAGACATACATTTGAGATCAAGGAAAACTATACAAAAACCTCCAGTTATCATTTCTGAGATACCTGATGAAAACAAAAAAATAGAATCATCTCAATTAAACACTAGAGAGACCAAAATCAAAATGAGCCCTGAAGCAAACAAAGAAAAAATTACTACCCCAATAGTTCTTTTTCCTAAAATACTAAAATAAATAGGTATTAAACTAGAATCAAACTTGGTCCATGAGTTGTAAAAGATCAATATTGAGGTACCCCTTCTACAAGATGTTAGGGATATACCTAAATTAAATAAGATCATCAAAACCTTTGTATCAAAACACTTGGGAAGAAAGCAAAATATATAGGAACCATTCATGTTGATGGAAAATTTTCTGATTTATTAACAAAAAAACTATTAGTTCTAAAATATGCAGATCTGGGAAGCCCAATGACTATATTTACAATTGGAGGTAAAGAAATTCCTAACATCTTGGTAGATTTGGGAGTAGAAATTAATGTTATGACAACTGATACTCTCCATGCATTATCTCTTATGAGAATTCAATGCATAACTACCATTCTTCAAATGGCAGACCAGTCTGTAACGAAATCAGAAGGGACTATAGAAAATGTTGAAGTACTAATAGAATCTTGGAAGTATCGAGTAGATTTCATGGTTTTTCAACCCAAAACAAATAATCTAGGATATCCCATAATCCTAGTTAGACTATGATTGGATATTATAGCAACATTGATTGATTGCAAGTCAGGAGACATGAACATTTTTAGTGGGATAAAGTCAAAATGCATCTCTTTGTATCCTCCTACAAAACCATCAACAAATTGCATACAAAAAATTTGGGTGGATGAATCAGAGAACACATTAAACAACATTTTATCATTAGCTATGATCACAGTTAAGAAACACTTGGAATAATTTAATGGAGACATATACCCAAAATCTACGAACTCTGCTAGTCTAAAAGATGTGGACTCTGTTAGTCTGAAAGCTACAGATTCGGCTAGTCCAGAAACTATGAACTACCTTAGTTTAGGATTCTTGGGTCAAATATAATATTATGAAACCTCCAATTCTACTTCTATTATTTTTTCACCATATGATCATGGATTAATTCTAGAAAGTGTGTGGAAATTGGCAGAAGAACAACAAACTCATTTCTTAGATGCATTCCATTGTTCTTTAGCAAGACTGATTCCTCCTAGAAAAGAGTTTGTTGATAATGTAATTATGTTTCATAAGATAATTCCTCATCCATGTCCTCTGAACTCATTCATTAGTAAGTTTAAGCAAATAAAATCCAACTACCCAGGTACAAAACTAATCATGGTATTACCTAGAAAGATTTTGAACATCAATAGTTGGTTAACAAATGAAGAGGAAGATCAACTCTTTGAAATATTGGAAATACATACCAAGGATTTTGCTTGGGATTACATTGACATGAAGGGAATTCACCCCAGCATATACACTCATCACATTTACATAGAATCTGTCTAACTAGTTAGACAACCACAAAGAAGAATAAACCCAACATTAAAGGAAATCATCAAAATAGAAATCCAAAAGTTGCTGGAAGCTAGGTTTATTTACCCCATCTCAAACAACTAGTGGGTTTCACCTCTGGTAATTATGCCCAAGAAAAATTAAAATTTAAGGGTATGTGTAGATTATAGGAATTGAACAAAGTAACACGTAGATATTACTTTCCTTTACCTTTCATTGATCAAGTTCTTGATAACTTCGTAGGACAGATATTTTTTTCTTTCCTAGATGGGTTTAGTGGGTATAACCAGATAATGATAGTAGCTAAAAATTAGGATAAAACCATATTTACCTATTCTTCAGGAACTTTTACTTACCGATTACTTCCTTTTAGACTTTGTAATGCTTAAAAAACCTTCCAAAGAGCAGTTCTACCAATATTCTCTGACCTTACAAATGATTGTGTTGAAGTATATATGGATGATTTCACCATTTATGGTGAAACTTATGAAGAGGCTCTTACCAACTTAGAAAGAGTATTGATTAGATGTGATGAACATCAATTATATTTGAGCCATAATAAATGTTTATTGATGATGGATGAAGGAATAGTCATGAGACACCATATTTCTACAAAAGGCACTCAAATAGATCCAAATAAAGTCAAAATAATATCCAATTTACCCATTCCGTAAACACAAAATAAAATTAAGGGTTTTTTGGGACATGTTGGTTACTACAGATGCTTCATAGATAAGTTTAGCCAAATAGTTTCCCCTAGGTTTACCTTGCTTACAAAAAATAGTACATTCGAATGGAGTGATAGTTGCCAGTAGGCCTTTGAGACCATTAAAGCTAAACTTGTTACTGATCTAGTATTGAGAAGATAAGATTGGATTAATCCATTATGTATATACATATATGCTTCCAATACAACACTAGGATCAATACTTAGACAAAAGGATGAAGAGGGTAACATGTATGCTAAATATTACATTAGCAAAAACATGACACCTAATGAGAGAAATTACACCACAACTGAGAGGGAATTCCTAGATGTAGTCTATGTAATTAACAAATTTAGACAATACATAATAGGATACAAGGTATTTTTCTATACAAACCATTTAGCTATTAGATATCTTACCAAAAAAACCAATTGTGGGTGGTAGGATTATTAGATGGTTGTTACTCTTACAAGAATTTGATGTTACTATTATAGATAAACCAGGGAATTCTAATGTGGTGGTTGATTTTTTGTCAAGAATGAACACTATAGGTGAAGAAGAACTAGTGGAAGATGACTTTCTAGATGAAAAACTATATGATATTTCATCGAAATCTACATGGTTTGCTATATAGCCAATTAACTCACCATAGGGAAGTTTCCCCTACAATTTTCACAAAAAGAAAAGAAACGTTTAATCAAAGAAAGTTACTCTTTTACATGGATTAATGAAATGTTATTTAAACATGGACCTAACCATGTATTTCATAGGTGTATGACAAATGGTGAAGTTTATGATATCATCAGAGCTTGTCATGATGAACCAGGAAGAGGTCATTACTCAGCTCAAAGAACCATACATAAAATCTTGGGAGCAGGATACTATTGGCCTCACCTTTATCAGCAAGTAAAAAGATATGTTAGACACTATGATACTTGTCAGAAAACTCTTTCAATAGAGATGCCTCTACACCCTCATCCTCAATAGGTGAAGAAGAACTAGTGGAAGATGACTTTCTAGATGAAAAACTATATGATATTTCATCGAAATCTACATGGTTTGCTATATAGCCAATTAACTCGCCATAGGGAAGTTTCCTCTACAATTTTCACAAAAAGAAAAGAAACGTTTAATCAAAGAAAGTTATTCTTTTACATGGATTAATGAAATGTTATTTAAACATGGACCTAACCATGTATTTCATAGGTGTATGACAAATGGTGAAGTTTATGATATCATCAGAGCTTGTCATGATGAACCAGGAAGAGGTCATTACTCAGCTCAAAGAACCATACATAAAATCTTGGGAGCAGGATACTATTGGCCTCACCTTTATTAGCAAATAAAAAGATATGTTAGACACTATGATACTTGTCAGAAAACTCTTTCAATAGAGATGCCTCTACACCCTCATCCTCAATTGGTTTTAGAACCATTTTAGAAATGGGGAATTGATTTTATAGGTCCATTAGATCATCCTTCTAGAGGAAGAGAATATCTCCTAGTATGTATAGACTATGTGACCAAGTGGGCAGATGTAGAACCATTAACTCATGCAAGAGAAGAGATGGTAGCTGATTTGTTATATTTCAAAATCATGTAAAGATTTGGTACTCCAAGGGAGATAGTCTTAGATCAAGGACCATGGTTCATGTCAAACATGATAAAGCACTTCATGCAAGTATATTAAACTCAACATAGAAAAATATCTTCATACCATCTATAGGCTAATGGGCAAGTTGAAGTCACCAATAGAGAACAAGAAACTATTTTAACCAAGGTTGTTAATTCTAGTAGAAAGGATTGGATAGATAAGATACTAGAAGTTGTTTGGGCCTATAATACTACTTGGAAAACAATAATTGAATTTTCACCTTATGAGTTAGTTTATGGTAAGAATCCTTTATTCTTTGTTGAATTTGAATTACAAACTTTGAAAATAGCTATAAAAGTAGGAATTGAATTAGAAGAAATATAGAAATAAAGACTCTTACAACATAATCAACTTGATGAGATGAGGATGGAAGCACTACAAAGAATTGAATTGGTACAAAATCAAAGAAAAGTTTGGCATGATTCACAAATCAAGCAATGGAAGTTTTAGCAAGGAGATTGGGCACTATTATTTTATTCTAAATTCCAAAAATTCAAAGTAAAACTATAAATAAAGTGGTTGGGACCTTATTAGATTGAGGAGGTTTATGTAAATGGCTCTATTAAGCTAATACCTATTGATGACATTAGAAGAGCTCTGTTAGTCAATGGACATAGATTGAAGCTCTATCATAAACCTCTCAATAAAGAAGAATTTGTTCAAAAGGTAAGAGATCAAATAGCTATTCTGGAGATCTCTACTTCTTCTAATGAACATGCTCCTTGATAATCCTATAGTCCAACATTAAAATAAATAAATAAATAAATAAATATAAATAGTGAAAATCTTTCTAGGGAAGCTATTGACAATGCATGCCCATAAAACCAGCTTGTTGACTGGCTATGCATTGTAAAAAGGGATTTAGCTAGAAAACCAATAGTGGCTAGCCAAAGGGAAAAAACAAAAATTTATAATAAAATCTCATCATGTCACTATGATTGGTCATCTTCATGAAATAAACTAATCCATGCAAACTTATTTGTGTAGGACACATGGCAAGCAAAGGACAACATCTAAGGTCAAAGTAAGACATATTTTATTTATCTGTGTTTATTTAACTAATTATCTTCAATTTAATTAAGACTTATTCTATGGAGATGACCCAAATTTGAATCTTCCAAAATGGAATGAAATGACACATGCCATAATGAAAAAGCATGAAACCAAGCCGCCAAAGGTGTATGGATAAGTGTGTAGCTTTGATATAATCAATTGAGTCATCAAATATCATTATGATGAGACATCATAAAAAAGGGTTTTAAATGAAGTAATGAATCACGATCAGCATCAATGTGACACATCATCATTTCACCCAACTTGTATTAATGAGATAAAATAGCTGGCACACTTCATAGAAACATGTAGTGCTTAACTGTATCAAGTCATCATATCAAACTACGAACTAATGTAGCTATAACATTTCATATGAACCATTTAATTTCTATAGACTTAAATATAAGTTGGTCTATAGATCTTCCATGATTGTTGTATGTAAATCCTTAGTGACTGTTGCCTACAAATTTCAATAAAAAACTAGTCTACACCTCAATCCTATTTAAACGAATAGAGTTGACTATAAATCTACATAGAAATAGGATATAAGACAAGATTAGAGCTGAAGGATACAACAAAGTTTCATAAAGACAAAGCTTCTGTGGTAGTGTTTAGAGCCAATGGCTAGCTACCTTTCATTTAAAAATTTTAGGGTTTCAATGAAATAATGGTAAGTGAATTCGTCACTAATATCACCCCTAAATTTTCAATTGTGAAAGGCATTTTTATTCCTATTACAACTCAAGTTATAAGCTAAATTATACAACTTCCAAAAGAGGGAATGAGAGCTACAAGAAAATTTTCATTTAGTGATTTAATTAGTTAGTTTAATGATAATGAGTAGACTGGGACTTCATGTCTAGTATATTATAAAGGAAAATCAAAAGGAATTAGTAAAAATTCACTTCTTAAACCCTAGAAATTTATAGCCAAGTGGGTACTCAATTATATCATTTGTGAAGGGAAACACAGTCTTTTATGGGGAGATGCCATGAAAATGTTAATACATCTTAAGCATGGGAAACAAAACCCTCAGTACAAAATTAACCTCCCATCCTTCTTATATGGTGATCTATGAGTTATGTCTACAAACCCTAATGCTACTCTTAGGCATCATGGACTTATTCATCTCATTATCCAACATCACTTCCTTCAGCAAGGACAAGAGGTCTGGGAGGAATTTTAGAATAGTATAGCAAAACAAATTCCAAATTTGCCTCCACAATAATTCTCATCTCCACCTGCTACATCAGTTAAAAAAATAACACCAAGGAAGAAATCATAGACTGTAGTCCCAAAAAAAATTCCTTCTTCTTCAAGAAAAATCATAAGGTCTCAAATCCTTGAAGTTTCAAGGTCTCCACAAGAACCTCATGAATCTATAGTACAACCAATTCCATTTTTAGGAAGAAGAAAATTGAGATGAAAGGTTGCTATAGAACTTGAGAAGATCAAGGGATTAATTGTTGAGAAGGAAAGCTGACCAAGTGTAGCTCAAAGAGTGACCAAAAGAAGGAGAAGGCTCATTCTGATAGATAAAGATGAACAAGAAAATACAGACATTTTGAAAAGTCTTGAAATGGTATCTCATTCCCCCATACATCAAAATATCCCTATAGCTATAGATATTGAAGAAATTCCTTCTGAAAGAAACTCTCCAATCATAATGGAAGAGCTAATTCTAGATGAAGAGCCACACATAGTAGAGGAATCAAGTATGGCAGAACAAGCACCTATTATAGTTAAAACTATAATGGATAAAGGGAAAATTGTATGTATTGGTGAGAAAGGTGAATCATCTAATCTAAATGATCCTATTCTATATTTAACTTTGTAGATTTCTCAAGATCAAACTCTTAAAGAATAAAAAGCAACTGACATTGCTAACTTAATCAGTCAATTATAGAATAAGGATCATCTCAACTTATTCTATAGTTGGGCTCCATAATTAGAGGAGCAATTCAATATATGGAAACAAATGATTTAATAATATTAGATATTTAAAAGCAATTTAGATAAGCATATAACAAATGAATTTTATGAATATGATTTGAGTCAGAGTGTGGTAAGCAGAAGCCAAAGCTATGAATGCAAATAAATATTTGTAATGGGAATTGAAAAAGGTAAAGCTTAGGGGAGATGATGAGCTCAGAATATGGTTCATTATTGACATGTTATTTCCCTCAATTTATCTCTTGAAGGATATTATCTTATGCAAATATTAGATTTTTAGATAGCTATTACATGGAAAATAGATATTTGTCTTGTTTATATTGAACCAAAGACTAAAAAATTACTTTATCATTAATGTCTATTACATAGCATGTTTTAGTGATTTTTTTTATGAAGAATGCTCAATAAAAAGACACATGCAATGTATAGTGAACGTGTAATTTTGATCTTCATCTAGCAGAACTATGGACTCTACAGGATTATTTCAACATACTCTAGAGGCATGTTTCTATGGACTCTGAAGGCTTGTTTCTATGAACTCTACATACTTGTTTCTAAATACTCTACAGGCTCATTTCTATAGACTCTACAGGCTTGTTTCTATGGACTCCATAGGCTCATTTCTATGGAATCCATAGGTTCATTCCTCTCGACTCTGTAGGGTCAATTCCAAGAATTTTGTAAGGATAAAGCTACAAATGGGGAAGCTAATAGCTAGATAGGATAAGAGAGATCATTCCAACTGGAATCAAATAAGGAAAATAATCATCTAATTTTTTGTAGGATTTTATTTTGATAAAGATGTATATATATTTGGATTTTTGGATTATTAGAGGATAAGATATCCATTTTATCAGAATACTTAGATCTCTTGGAAATCCAATCTCCTATCTTGGATGAATAGGTTGACCAAGGAATCCTATTCCTTTGCATCCTATTTTGAGTTAATTATATTAGTATAAAATGTAAGACTTTCATGATTTGAAAGAATTAGAGAAGATACAGAGAAAATAATAAAGGAAAAGATTTATACAAGAATATTACAGGTTTTAGATAGATTGTAATCATTTCAATTTTATGAATTAATACTTTAGTTTCCATCATTAATTAATCTTTGTTCTTGAGTCTGAGAGGAGCAAGGGCCCACTCTCCTTGGAACCAAGAACTGTGTTATGTTATGTTTCACTAATTCATTGTTATAATTAGTTAGAATCTTGTTAAAATTTACATTTATTCATAAAGAAATCAAAATAAATTCATAGTTTAAAAATCATTTTCTTATTTAAAATTCATTTCCTTCTAATTAATGTGTGTTTTCCTTTACAAAAAACATGTGAAAAAAATTTCCTTTTGTTACTGAAGAGTGTGCTTTTACTTTCCATGCAACCATAAATAAGAGTGTGATCTTTTACTTTCATCAAAAGAGTGGATTGATTTGATTTCTTCATTTTCAACAAAAGAGTGAATCACTTAGTTTAGGACACATTTATTTCTTTAGTAAAATTTATAATAGGAAAATCAAACACCCCCATAAGAAGCCTTCTAGATCTACCATCCCATACCTTACTATAGACAGCTTTAGACACCAGCCCTGGCTGATAAGACATCAATGGAATATTGATTAAATGCCACTCATCACATGCCATTATGTGAATAAGGAATTTGACTAAGAAAAGGAGATTAGTATGGTGTTAGTGAAGGAAACCAAATTAAAAACACACTAATCTAACATATTCATTCCTAGTTACTAGGGTGAGCTTAGTAACAAAAATAAATGATAAACACAACTAAAAAGTAAGGAAAAATAACAATAATTCCTTCACCTTCCTTGGATGCTCCAAATGTCTTTGTAGTAGTGAATTTCTTAGATTTGTGCTCATGAAGTCCTTGGCAATGGAAGCTTGCTACCTCCATCTCTCCTTGGGACCTTTGGCTTGTGGCTTGGCTTGTCTTAGAATCAATTTGGCATGGTAACACTAGTTATATGAAGCTTTGTAATCAATTATTCATTATAAATTTTCATAATCATGTGTTTTTGAATATATTTGAACATAATAAATTTGCACCAAAATAGCTTAGAAATGATATTCATGGCTTCTCTATTTATATATTTTTGAGATTAATCAAAATCAACCTGAACCATCCATCTCAAGATTGAGATGTGTGGTTAAAGATTAATATAATTATGAAATTAAAATTGATAAATAATCTCATCAATAATTAGGATAAAGGAGCAATTGAGAAGCATGGAGGGCATTGATGAGGCATGGGAGGCATAAATCATGATATTTGTGGCATTTATGGCCTAGGGATGTCTTCATAAAAGATGAGGTCACCTAATGATGTAGAAATTTAGTATTCATTTCTAAAAATAAGTATTCGACAAGTTTTCATGGAATTCTTAATTAAGCCCTAACTTGGATTAATTATCCCTAAGAATAATTAAGCACTTTGTGCACAAATTACTCAAATTAATCAAAATTACTTGTTATTGGTCCAAAATTGATTAGATTAGAATTGGAATTCAAAGTCAAATGTGTTGGATCCGTTATGCCATTTAGGATGTTACAAACAAAAAAAATGAAGGCACATGTCTTGTGTAAGATATTTAATAGGAAAGATCAATCTAGAGAACCTAGGTGAAAAATTTGTATTTTGACTCGAAATGATCTGATCAAAGTTAGTTGGCCCATAAATTGTATTGCCCTATTTAGGTATACCCTAGCTAGAATAAACACTTGACTATATCAGGTTCAACGATTTTAATGTGCTTTAGTGTTTTTAGGTCAAATTGTACATTTTGGGTGGAAATTGGCCAAAATCCTAATTAGAGGTTATTGATGGCCAGATTTAGGTGTCTACAAAAAACAAAGTGAAACTTAGCTATGAACATGAGCCACTTAGCCATACACTATTTTTGGTATGGCTTGGAGTTCATATACTTGATTTGGTTGGTATTGGTTATGACATAGGTCTTGTGATTGATAAGGTAGTGATGAAGTTTTGTATCCATGAAGACCAAAGTGAGGAAAAGTTTTTTGGTATAGGTATATCAAGTTTCATACTATATGATCATATGGATTATGTAATAAATAGCTTATTCTTTATATTGCTCATACTGATGGGCCAACATTGCCTCTAAGGAGTGGGCTATGGTAGAAATATTAAGGTAAAAAGGTTGATCCTCTTTGGGAGGAATGAGGCCAAGTGGGGAAAGAATTTATTATTTAAGTTAATCAAAGGCGTTTTGATAGTATTTATTCCATTTAAAATATACATCCTTTCTAAGAAGTGGTGAAAATGTTGGCATCAATTAGAGAGATAAAAGATAAACCAAAAAATGGATTGGAGCTTCCCCTACAAGCTATGGAGTTTCTTAAGGTGGGTGGGAGGAAGCATGTTGAGGATTGCTTTGATTTTGGTAGGATCAACTTCAATTCCTCAAATGGAGATGATAAATCCAAGGATATTTCTTGATAACACCCCAAAAAAGCCCTTTTTGGGCTTATAGTGGATATGGTAATGGATGAGGCATTTGACGATAATCTTGAGAATGGCCAAATGATCTTTATGATATTTGGATTTTCCAAGAACGTCATCGACATAGTCTTATATGATTTTATGAATAAGGTCATGGAAGATGTAGGTCATATCACACTGGTAGGTTGCACCAATATTCTTCAAACAAAAAGGCATGACCCTATAGCAAAAATTTCCCTAAGGGGTGACAAAGGTGGTTTTGTGTTAATATTCAAGTGTAATTATGATCTAATTATAACCCAAGAATTCATCTATAAGAGATAACATCTCATGATTGGCTATAACATCAAAAAGCTAGTCATTTCTTGGAAAGGGAGAGTCATCCTTTAGGAGATCAAGGTTAAGGTCATGAAAGTCTATGTAAATGCAAAGTACCCTTATGGTTTTGGTGATAGGGACAATGTTAGAGACCCATTGGGGATAATTAATGGGTTGAACAAAATTTACGTATAAGAGGCATTGAAGTTTTTCTTTGACGAGAAGGGATATAAAAGAGTACATTCAACAAAGTTTATGCCTAAATGGATTAAAATAATTTTTGGTGACTATATTATGGGTAGTAATGGAGGGGTTGATTCTTAGCATGTTATTGTAATATTAAGAAAATTCTATGTTGTTATCTCGTAGGAAGGAGGGGAAATCTTGAAGCTCCTTGAAATTTAGTAATTGGCTGATTTTGATAACACATAAGTTATCTAGAGTACCCAAGTTGATATCCATAGTCAATTAATTTAACATGGTTGAAGTCTCAAGAGGAAGGGATCTATGGATATAATAATATTTAGCACCTAGATAGATAATAATAGAATCATCATCTTGACACTGAATGTTATCAATGGTAGAAGAGTCATATTTGACCATTTTAAGATGAGTTAGAGGAATGGTTATGGTCTCCCCCTCTTTTTGTTAAGTTAGGGGTCCAAGGCTAATCATGTTGATGAAAAAAAATTAGGGAGGATTATATTGAAATCCTTAGATGTCGATGGTGGAGTGGATGGTGAGGATGGGACTTCCTTATCAAAGATGGTAATGGGAGGTGACTATGTTGTTTTTAGAGGTGGAGAAAAATTGAGACCAAATCATTCATGATAGTTTTGATTATTACATGGATGCAAATAATATGGTCCATGATTGTAACATCCTAGATTGAATCCCTTCCAAGCACACCTATAGAGGTATGTCTTGGAAAATTCCAATATATCCAAGTAAGAGAAATCATAGATAAATGGCTAAGGAGAAGAGGAGGTTGAGGAATTGATAAGTGGTTGATCAATTCCCCCATAGATAAGATTTGTTTAGAGATTGGGAGGCCCAAAATAAATAGTAGCTCTAGTATTGGAGTCATAATCAAGGTTTTGGTCAAGGTTCCCATACTCCTAAGGAGTGGGGAAGGAATATGAGGCTAAGAGGTGATATTCCCCAAGCAAGATGCATTGGAATGTGGATTCTAAGGGGTCCCTTGTAGGGATTTGGGTAGAAGGAATGGATGAGCTAGTTGAGTCTTGGTTGGTAAAAGAAGTGGAATTATCATTGGTTGATGAAGACTTGGTAGTGGGAAGGGAGAGAACATCATTCAAGCATTACATCATGTTTCATGATGTAAAATAACTTAGGTAAACTTGTATGGTAACTATTTGACTCTAGTTCTTGAATTTGATATATCAATGTAGGGTGGATGGCACACAATTCATGGAATGGATCCAAGGGAACCCAAGTAGAACACTGTATTAAAACTCACCTTCCACTACATAAAAGATCTTAGTAAAAGTGTGATTTCCTAGATGAATGTGGAAGATGACAATGCCTAGAGTTTTTTCCATAGTGTGATTGAAGGATTGAAGAACTACTATGGTTTCCAACATAATGTTCTTTAATAATTTCAACTAGTCATATGCATAGGAGGAGCTAATGTTGATGTTAGCCTCTCCATTAATCATAACCCTTTTGATGTGGGTTTGGTTGATGTATGTAGTAATGAAGAGAGGTAGATCTAGATCTTAGGGATGAATGGAGGGTGTTTTTGAATCTTTAAACGTAATAAGGGTGGAAAGGTGGAGGCTTCCAACAAAGGTTGTTAGAGGTTGTGGATCTTTGGGTTGGACCTTTATAGACTAAAAAGCTTCTATCATTGCTTGACATTGATGGGGTGAGGTATTTATTAGTTTATATAAACTCATCTTCACTAGTGTTTAGTTAAGTTGATTTAAAACCACTCTTTGGATTAACTTGAAAGGGTTAGATTGAGAGATACCCAAGATGGATATCTTGGGTTTGGGAGAAGGTGTGGATTTTTAGGTTTAGTTGAGTGGTTAGGTGGTAGAAGAAGGGTATATCCATGGATGGACACCTTTACTTTCCTCTTATCCTTTTTTTAGGGTTGTGATCATGTGACCACATAGATGGTATGGATTTGGGGAGAATTTGGGCTTGAGGACTACTTCATTTCCTCATCACTCTTTGATGAGGGTGTGAGAGTAGGTAGATTTAGGGTGGTGATATATGATTCCTCTAATATTAGGTCATTATTGGCATATATATGATGGATTAGGACCTGGGGAGCCTTAAAATTCTTCATATCATGTCCTGACATTCTATGGTATGAGAAAATAAGATTGTCATCAAAATAAGATGGCTTAGGACTATGGGGGTCAAATGGTTATATGGGATGAAAAGTCAAGAAAGAAGATTGAAACAACCTTTGCAGGATGGTTGAATAAGACTTAGGTAAAGGTGGAAATGATGTTTGAGTTTTAGTTTTGATTGTTGTAGTGGAAACCTTCTTAAGATTACGCTTAGTAGTGGGTATTTTGTGTGGTGGAGTATTCTTGGTGGTTGGTGCTTTAGAGGCCAAATTTTAGAAGTTGTAGACTTGGTAGTGGGTGATTTAAAATTAGAAGGTTTAGAGGTCAAGGTCATGAAGAAGATAGGTAGGGGAATATCTAGAAGAGGAGGTTGGGTTTTGGTTATTTTTGGGAGATGTGTTTTCTTAATCAAAGGATGAGGTCTTAGGATGGAATAAGGATGTGGTCCCAAATTAGAAGGCAAGGTATAAATAGGTGGAAAAACTTTAGCTTTCAAGATCCTAGGTGGCTCCTCCTTCTTAGTTAGATTGACTTGGGGTTTATTTGGTGTGTTAGGTGGTCATAAATCCAATGTTAAAGGAGGGTGAGCAAGGCTCTAAGTAGGTAATATGCCTAGGTTTTTGATGGGCTTAGTTGGGATGGAATAAGGTGTTTGGGATATTATGAGTGGAGTTGGTTTGGTTGGTTCAACTATGGATTGAGGGGTAAAGGTTTATAATGGTTGGACTGAGATGATGGTGGGTTCAATAGTATAAATAGAAGGTTGCATTGATAATGGCATGATTGGGGGTTCTTGATTAGTCAAGTAAGGAAGCTTGAGATGGTGCCAAAATGTGGCATGATCCGTGTTGGGTTGGGATAGGTACTCCAATTTTTGAACCAACCTAGAGAAAGGTTTATAGATGGGTTTAGTCTCTTTGATATTGGTCTCAAAGGAAAAACCAATGGGTGGAGAGAGGGGAGTTATTACCTCATCTTTTCCTCAATCAAAGGCTCCAAGGTTTGGGAAGGTGAGTATTCTATACGAGAAGTAGGTAGAGTGAATTCGTTCTTAAGAATTATTTCCAAAGGAATACTGGATTGTTGTATGCTGGGAGAGAAGGATATGGTGGTAATGGTTGATTCTATTGGTATGTCTTCCAAAGTAGAGGTTGGTATCTCCACTACCTTGATAAGTGGATAAAGGGGAGTGGTTATTTCCTTTATTTTCATTTTCAAAAGAATAAAAGGTGACTCCACTACTTCAATAAGTGGAGGGGAAATAAAAGTGAATTAGGTAATATTTTATTCAATAATGAGTTCACTAAGAACCACATTAATTGTATATACCTCATGGTTATGAGAAGATTTAGCTTTATTATTTTCATTATTCATGGAAGGAGCATGGTTATCTAAATATGTCAAGTGATTGATTTGGGGGTGAATTGGGGTTATCCAACATAGGTTCCCTATTATCAATCAATATTTGGACAATTTTTTTGAAAGTATTTCACCTACTAACATCATGCCTAATGACACAGTAGAAAGCACATAATTAATTCTATTTATACCATATGGGTATAAGATGAGAGGAATTAAACTATTTTGGAGGTTTGATTAGTATTAGTTGTATGATATTTGATTTTAAAAACTTTTCTAAGACTAAAGCATATGAATCCTATAATAGAGTAAATTATTTTTGGTTGTTGCAATTTTGGTTTCTATTGTTTAGATTAGAGGAATTTGAAGAGTCAAGTTGGTCAACAACTGGTGAAAGAGCAATTTTAAGGACAACTGCATTTATGGTTCCCTTGTTTTTGGTGTTAGTATTAGTTTGATGATTAGGTTTGGAAGAGGAAGATTCATTTGATTTGAAGGAAAAATTCTTATTTCTCAATTTTAACTTCCCCAGCAATGGATCTATTCTCTAACTTATGTGCCATGGTGAAATCTTCATCAAAATTCCTAAAAGTATAAACTTGTAAAGTGGAGGAAATGTGTTCATCATAAGCTTGAGTAAAAATCTCAATCAACTCAGGTTGGGGTAAAGACAAAGAGAGTTAGTTTATCAAGATTCATCAATAGGCTATGAAATCATCAATGGACTCATCATAAAATTGTTAGATGGAATAAAGATTGATGATGTGAATTTTATTAGAGATGTTTATGGAAAAGTGATCCAAGAAGGTTTGAGCTAGTTGGGCAAAAGAAAAGAGGGAGTGCTTAGTGATAGTACTGTACCAATCTAGTGCTAAACTTGATAGAAATATGGGAAAGGTGTATAAAAGGAAAGAATTATCATAGGAAATCAAATAGTAAGAGTGTCTAAATGCTCTTACATGTTGTAGAGGGTCTCTCTTGCTTTAAAATATTGAAATTTTTGGGAGCTCCCATTAAGGAAGATAAGTTTGAATAGGGATGGATGGGTGAAGTAGTTCATTAAAAATTTGGTTATATGTTAAGAGGTTATGGGCACTAGAAATAGATGACTCTAAATTGGTCATTTTGTCTATTAATATCTTGACAAGATCCATTTGTGGTTGTGTACCCCCATAGTTATAGGGCATATTATGTTGGGTTTGGGTAGGTAAAACATAAGGGTATCTAGTGGAAGGTTGGGAGGTTGTCACATATTAATGTGTGGACATGGATGGTTAGGAGAATGTCATGAATGGGTAGGTGGATATAAGAGTTTGGGTATAGGATGGAGCCATATGCCTGTGGGGGTTTGGAATATAACATGGAGCTTAGATTTGGTGCAATAAGAACCTGTTGAGGCATTGACATGGGTTGGGTTGGAGGTATGGTCAGGTTTATAGGTTGAGGATGGGTATTAGTCTTGGTAATAATGGGTAGAAGGGTAGAAGGTATGGGAACCACCAAGCTCTAGAATGGAGTTGAGGTAGGTGGGTTAGAACCAAGAGGAAGGTTAAAAACACTAATAGAGGGTACTCCAATGGTAAGTGGACTATCGGTAACCAAAGGCTAGGTTGCTCCTATACTAGAAGGGTTATTAGTTTGGATGGAATGTGTTTGGGTATTGGTTCATTGGGTAGGATGGTTCTAGATGGTGGTATTGGTGGGATTATTGGTATAAGATAATGCATGGGTGACTAAGGGTTGGGTGTAAATGGTGGTAATAGAGGTTATGCCCATAAGTTTGGATGACATACCATAGGGTGGGTCAATAGGTGGAACTAAAGTAGGGATATGGTGGGATATGGTGTTAAGGTAATGTTAGATGGCTATGGGGTTGTTATCTAGAAAGGTGGTGAAATCCTTATCACCTTGGGCAATCATATAAGGGATATTATGACTTCTATAATGATGAGGAGAACTCTCTCTATCCAAGATGTACGCCATGGATAAAAATGAATAATAAGAAGATGGATGATTAGAGGATGGATCATGATTTGATTGGTTTCTTAGTTGTTGCCTAGTTAAAACCATGTAAATAAGGGAAAAATGAAGATATAAGTGATATCATAACTCAAAAGAGAAGCAATCAAGATACAAATATCTCAAGGAAAATAATGTATACACTAATGTGCATTTAAATTATATGATATTTTGTTATCTCTCTTTAGGCTTATGCTTCAATTTCAAAGAAGTTATGAAGACCAACTTGGGCTTGTGGAGTGAGTACTAGAAGAAGATATCTAAGGATGGTTTTATGTAGTTAAAGGCTCTTAAGATCTATACTATATCTTAGTACATGGCTTGATATTGGGGCCCACCCCATTAGTTCACACACTGCAATGATAAGGGTGTCATGTACTTAACTAAAATATATCAAGTTGCCAGAGATTAAACTTAGCCAATGTACTGAGTTGGTTCTCCCCTTGATGATGAAATCTAATGAGGATAGTTGAGGAAAAGTCAATGCTAGGTGATGAAATTCTAATTTTTCCTTATGTCAATTTTTTTATGTTTAATTGGATGTGTGGTTTGGTCTTGTGTGTATAGGGAGAAGTGAGACTATGATTAATTTAATTTATTTAATTTAAGCTATGTGAGATAATAAATTCAAGTAAATAATGTATGCAGTCAATTTTAATCCAAAAATAAATTTTGATTTCATTCAAATGAGCATAAACCAAAAAGAAAAAGTTTCTAAATGTAACTAGGTCCCATTGAGCATGCAAAAATGTTTTACATAAATTTTTCTTATTTTATTTAGAAAAAAAGTTGTAAAACTTGAAAGAAGGGTGAGTTTAGTAGATATTGATATGTTGTGTGTGCATTGATCTAGATGATTGTGGAGACTCCTCTTTATCTAGGGAGGAATGACCTACAAACAAGAAAACACTAAATAAATGGTGGATTAGTTAGATAGTAGGGTGGATTACCTAGAATGAGTTAGATCCAATAAGCATGAGATTCCTTGGAGGTTGTCAATCCACACTTTTAAACAATTAAGTTCTAAAAATGACAGATTAATTGATTGTATATATAATAGAAGATACTAAAATTGAATATAAGAAATGCTTGAGAATAAATAAGTGATTTGACTAATTATAACAATAAACAATTAGATTTCAATGCTAAATAAGTCAAACATGGTTAAGAAGGTTGATTAATCCACTATGATAAGGGAGAATCTCAAGAAATGGGATTTGGTCAAGGTTTGATAGGTCAAATAAGCTTGCTATTAAAAAAAATAGACAAACATTGGTAGCAGTAAGGTTAAATTGTCAGTGGTTGGGTAACCATCAGTAGTTAATGATCATCGATGATTAGGTTCAAACTGTCAATGGTTGGGAAACCATCATTAATTATTATAGGATCTAGTTTTAGAAGAGAATTTTTGTTGAAAAGGTTATAGGAGGGTTATAGAAAGTGAGTTTAAGTTGGATGTTGGTTGTGAGATAGAGGGAAAGTGGGATAGGAAATGACACACAAAACCTAATTACTAGAACCTAATAAGGAATAAATACTTAGATATATTATTACTAATCTGAAGAATGTCAGGGTTGGTTGAAAGCTTACTGTGGATTTTGAACCAATTCTAGTACACTAACATTACCTTGGATATTGATTGATGAGTTGTAACAACACTATTGACCTTTATCCTGATTGTTAGAAGTGAGAAGAATAACTGCATAAGAAGCTCTAATCTCTTGCACAAGAAGTTAAGATAATGATTGATGATGATTTTTCACCTCTTTTTCCTCTCTTAATATAGAGGAAATGGAGGGATGAAATAATAATTTTAATAAGGAGTCTAACAAGTTGTCTAATTTTAATCTCAACATGAATTGATTGTGTAGATAGTTAAAACAACTATAAATAGAAAAAAAAGTTGGATTTTGAGTTATAGTTAACCTTTGAGGCAGTTAAAGGCAAACCATCAATGGTCAAGGTTAACCGTTAGTGGGTCAACCATTGGTAGTTGAGAGGGCAAAGTTAAAATGATAAGATTAGCCATTATGACTTAGGTTTGGTGGTTGAAAGGTTGTGAAATGGTTCCAATGGGTGCCTAGAGTGATCTAAGTGTCAACATGACATTTAGAACCATAGTTTGAGGTTTCCTAGTGTTTATAATGTACTATATTCATGAGGAAAGTTCTAGAATACCTTCGTTAACTAATATTTCTCAAGAAGAAGATGGTATATGGAATTTGTTCTTAGATGGATCAAGGTCAAAGAATCAAAGTGAAGTGGGAGCCATGCTAATTTCACCCTCAAAATACAAGTACCATTATGCTTCAAGACTCTAATCTAGTTGTACCTCAAATATAGTTGAATATGAGGCTCTTTTGTATAGTTTTCAAGAATCAAGAAAGATAGGTATCTAGCTCCTCAAGATCAAGGGTGATAGAGAACTTGTAGTGTAAAAGGTGAGAGGCCTAATTTTAGACAAGATTCACCATTTGAAATCCTATAATCATTGGGTATGGGACCTCATGGAGGATTTATTGGCATTTGATATCTAGTCCATACCAACAAAAGTGAACTAGCATGTATATAGGCTTGATATAATTGGTGCCCAATATGGGATAGCAAAAGGAGTCAAATACAACCAAATCCAAGATAAAGTCAAGGTTATATAAAAACCAATTATATCTGATAATGAGGTGAGTTTTCAAGTATTTGATAGTGATGATCAAATCATATGTATTCTAATGTAAAAGGCAGAATTCTACTATAAGAACCAGGATAAGTTCCAAAATCAATATGATCAAATGGTACAACTGAGGTGTAATAAGCTTCCCAAATGGCTTGTGACATTAGAAAACATCTTCAATGAATATTACCAAGTAATAAAATTTAAATCATTCATCTTGTCTTAATAAGAACACTATGAAAAGATAGAGATATTTAATGGCAAGCTATTGAAGCTAGGAAAGGTCAATGCAACAGAGGAAAGAGCTATACTTTTTGCTTTGTGCTGAGAATTTTTTGATATATTTTATTTGGAGTATAAATAATTGAAAGGGTTTGACCCTAAAATTGTACAAAACACATTTGAATTATAAATTAATACCAAGCCAGTTAGGTAGAAGTAGAGGCCTATCAACCCAAGAGTGGAAGACGTCATGAGAAGAGAGATATATAAATTCATTGAATTTAGGATAATATTTCCAATTAAACATTCCTCTTGGGTGGAAAACCTTGTGTTATTGAGAAAAATAATGGAGATATTTAGCTATGTGTTAGATTTAGGGACCTCAATAAGGTGTCCCTAAATTATCATTATCCACTTCCCTCCATGGATCAAATTCTGCAAAGGGTGGCAGGTTCTCAAAGGTTCTCATTACTTGATGGTTATTCTAGCTATAATTAGATCATGGTCAAATAGGAATATAGGCATAAGACTACTTTCACTACAAAATGGGGCACCTATGCATTTTTTAAAATGCCCTTTAGACTATCCAATGTTGGAACCACCTTCCAAAGAATAATGGATGTTTATTGTCATGGTCTTTTGAGTGATATGGTTTTAGTTTACCTTGGTGATATAAAAATTTTCTCAAATAATCCTAATGATCATCTGACACGTTTGATATCTATTTTTGAGAGATGCAGATGATTTGGAGTTTCCTTAAATCCAAAGAAATGCATTTTTTAGTACATGAAGGGAGACTTATTGGGCATGTTGTGTCTAAATCTAGTCTTTCCATTGATCTAGAGAGGATATAAGAAATCCTTACTCTATCACTACCTAAACATAAGAAAGGTTTACAAATATTCTTGGGCAAGATCAACTTCAACAAGAGGTTCATTCTAGGCTTTGCAAAGATGGTCAAGCCTCTCTATCATATGTTGAGAAAAGATAAAGAGTTTACATGGAAAAGAGAAGGTAAGCTAAGATTTGAGGCCATCAAAGAGTCCATATCTCACACCCCCACTCTTCTAAATCTAGATTTCAATAAGGATTTATATTTTTATGCCTTTTCTACATTAGATGTAATTTTAGCTGACTATACAACAAAATTATCAAGGTATGGAAAAACCTTTTTTTTTATCCAAGATGTGGAAGGTTATGAAGAAAGGTATAGCTTTTTTTAAAAACATGTGCTTATTATTGTAAGAAGTTTGAATAAATTTAGGCATATAGTTTCAAATAATAAGATCATAATAATGGTGGCTCATCCAAGTGTGAAGGATTTTATCCTCAATAGAGAATTAAATGAAAAAGAGCTATATGGATCCCTAAGTGTATGGAGTATGACATTGAAGTCAGGGTCACAAAGCTAGTCTAAAGAAAGGGATTATGTGAACATCTTATAGAAGATGTGAGATAAGAAAAAGAGATAGTTTTGGTAATTCAAGATACTCAACAAGAAGATTAAGCTACTCTTTCATATAGCTAGACATAGGATATTACTATATTTTTCCAAATAGGAGTGTCTAATAGGTTTCAATGCATCAAAAAGAAGACACTTCAGGATGTAATTAGGGTCATACATCCTGATTTATGAAGTGCTATTCAAAAAGGACATTGGAGGTATGCTCTTAAGATGTATTGATGAAAACTAATTTGATAAGCTTCTCAATAAATTTCATGATAGTCCTCAAGGAGTCCATTTTAAAGATAGGACCAAATATGTAAAAATAATTAGAGCTATTTACTTTTGGCACAATTTATTTAGAGATGCATATGCATGGGTTAGGAAGTGTTCAAAATGTGCCATGTTTATAGTGAAATAAACACTATCTACTATGCCACTAAAGCCTATTCAGGTTGAACAACCTTTCATGTAGTGGGGTTTAAAATTCATTGGCATGATTAATCCTATATCTAGTGTAGGCCATAAGTGGGTCTTGATGGCTGTAAACTACTTCACCACATGGGTGGAGGTAGTTTCCTTGAAGGAAGTAAATGAGAACTATATATTTGAGTTTTATGAGAACCTAGTCACCCACTTTGGGGCACCTTTCACCATAATATAAGATAATGCTTTGGTATTTAGGAGTACAAAGGTATGTGTGAGGGATATTGAATAGGGTATCTCTTTGACATATTTATCTAATTATTATCCACAAGGTAATGAACTAGCTGAGTCCACCAATAAGAACCTAATTTGGATCATTATGAGAACAATGGAAGATAATCAAAGATCTTGGCACACAAAGTTGAAGACTACCTTATGGGATGATATGATCACCTTTAATAATGTCATTGGTAACTCACCTTATCTCTTAGTCTATGGAAGAGAAGAGAGGCTACCAATTTCATTGGAGCTTCCAATTTTGGAGTTTGTACACCAACTAGATCTTATAGAAAGTGATGCAATAGAGGTCAAAATGAATGAACTAATAGAATTATAGGAAATGAGGGATGATGCCATGCACACTATGTGACATTAAAGATGACCTTTGATAAAATATCTTAATTAAAGACATTCCATTAAGGTGACATAGTCCTCAAATGGGATGCAGACCATGCAAAACTAGGAAAACACTCCAAGTTTGATATCCTTTGGAGTGGACCCTATGTCATCATAGGATGCAAAGAGAGCAGTGATTTTGAGCTTACCAGATTGAATGGAGAGAGCTTCCCCATCACTATCAATAGGAGGAATCTCATGTTCTATTAATAGTTTCATATCTTACCCCTTGTACATTATTAAGTAGGTTTGTTCTTTTCCTCCAAGTGTTTTGGACATTTTTGTTTCTGGTTATTCTATTTGTAGTTCAGGTTTTTGGTTTGTCCTTTGTTGCTTTATTGTTATTTACCCCCATTAGTCTAGAAAGTGTTTCTATAAGTAAAGCATAGCCTATTTGTAAGAAGATTTTCATTTGAGCAAACTTGATTAAGTTTGGGTTCCATGAATAGTACGAATGTCAAGCTAGTTGAGTCACTAGAAATGTTGACCATTTTGGCCCACATACTAAGCTCTTGTCTAGATAAACAAGGTTATGAATGGAAGAAGTAGTCTAGGATATCAATTTGCTGACAAGATTTTTTAAGACACTTTAGGTTAACTTAAGGTGTACAATTTCCATTTGCTAAGGACATGAACAAATTTGCATAGCCCCCATGGGATGCCGAGAATGCTTAGAATGGCTTAGAAGTGCATGGAATACTTCTGGTTCTTTATTGTGTTTTTTGAGACACTTGGGCCTAGTAACAAAAATTCTAAGCAGGAACTTTGATAACATCACCATTTCCATGTGTGGATGAGTCTAAAATAATTGGTCATATGGTTTTGCTCACAATTATGTCAAGATCATATGTGTCAAGTTCTAGGTCCTCTACCAAAGTGCATCAAATGTTACAAAGGTGAAAAGTTGGCTCCTTAGACATTTTTTTCACATTTTCCCATACTTAGCCAATTTTCAAGGAGATCAAATAAATCCAAGAGGATGTATTAAATATGTTATATCTCATACATGTGGAAGATTCTAGAGGAATTGTTGAAATGGCTTTGTTTAGTTATAAGCCTAGAACATACATGCTAAGTTCTAGGTCCTTCGATAGAGTTCGAAGGAAGTTATGCATATGTAAATTTGGCTCCTTATAAACTTTTTGCATGTTTTCCCATACTTGGCCATCTTCAAGAAGTTATATTAAAGTCAAATGAACATCTTCACAAAGTTATATCTCACATGTGCAGTAGTTATAGGAGAAAATGGTCATATGGGATTGTTTAGTTTGATCCCTAATTGTTATGCACCAAGTTCTAGGTCCTTCACCAAGTACAATAGGAGTTATGTAAGTTCAAAGCTGGATAATCAATATAATTTTCCAAGTTTCCATAGTTAGCCATTTATTTTATTTGGGACATCATGCAAGATCAAATGGACCAACCAACTTGTGCATTTATTATCTTCACCTAGAAAGCTCTTAGGACTAACATATCAAATGGGTTTATTCCTCTTGGCCTCAAGGACAAATCCTAAAATTTTGGTGCCTCCATGAATTATGCACTTCAAGTTATAGGCCTTATAAGTTGGACCTACAACATAAGATGGCCTTGCAAAACTCAAATTTAAGCCCCAAAAAATGATTATTAAATTTTAAATTTCTTAATGACAGTCACACGAATGTCAAATGATTTCCTACAGACCTTTAAATTTAAACTAGTGAAATATCTATCAAATTTTAAATAATGGGTCCTAGTTGATCTAAATATCTTCACTTGATTACACATTTTGTTTTAATATTATGAGATGGATCAAACAGTCAAAGAGCTTGAGAGATTGACACATAGCACAAGTGCTTGAGGATTAATGCACATTTTCTAAGTGGCATCATTGGGGACAAAGTTGACAATTAAAAGATGGATCCAAAGGCTTTCATTTATTCATATCTATAAGATCCAATAGAGAAAACAAAGTTTAAGGGGTCAAGGATCCAAGTTGGATGTTTAACAACCAATAAATAAAGGACCAAGTCAGGATAGTTTTGACTAAGGTCGATGGAGTAGCTCGACTTGAGCAAACCAAATAAATGGACTTGAACTAATAGAAAGTACATGGATCTAGGCTCAAACATTATCTATTTTGAACCATAAATGTATATTTTGGGATCAAATAGTGCCATTGAGATCTTGAAGAGGTAGACACATAGACTCAACTACTTTATCACCAAAACTAGTTATATGAAAATGACCCTTCTCCACACTTTGGCATGCATCAAAATCCCAATCATGAGTGGTTTCACATTAGTAAAAAATGAAAATGACTGAATCCCACTATTGAATCCACCATAGAGAATCATAGAAAAGATATTGTAATAATGTAATGGATTGGATTAACCTAGATCAATCAGGAAGGGTTTGAGTGAGCTTGATCCATGATGGCAGTTATACCAACTTTTCAAATGGGTTTAAACTTGTTTGATTCCATTTTTATTTAAAAATACTATCTCTTTTTCTTACCTTATACTATAATTATAGCCTCAAGTTACTGTTTTAGATTCCTCAAGTTGGTATGACTAGACTCTACCAGAATTATATTTGGCACCTCTTGAAGTAGTGAATAAAGTATTTTGCATTCATTTGATAATCCATATTTAGTATTCTATGTTTGTTTAATATGAAAATGTGAATGTCATATTACTCTTGCATTTCCAAACTCAACGTAAGTGTTAGAAACTTTATTTTTAGGTCATATATTATGTCTTAACATTGATCTCTCAAAGATATAGAGGATAACTGAGTTTAAGTATTTTTAACTAAACCTTGTTTTCATTACTCCCTAGTCTGAATGTGTCAAACTAACCTCTATACAAAATACTATTACATAGAAACTATAGTAAGCATTATATTAACTTCTATCATAGTTCATTAGTGTGTTAAACAGTCTGAGTTCAAGAGTAGATCTAATAAATTCTTGGTGCATCACCATATGTAAGAATATGTTTTCCTTAATGCAACGTCTTAACTCTTTTCACCCCAAATCATTTCTTAGGTTTTAAAAAAAAAGGTCCAAATTATAGCATCATAGGAACTAGCCTCATACAAAATCCTATAGGTTTGGTCTAGATATAGGCAACCCACAACCTTAGACCATTCTCATGCTAGTCCAGGTATGGGTTAGACTTAAACAAAATTGACCCCTATTAAGGTGCTATCTAGATAGATAACACATTTGTTACAATATTTGATTTAATTCAATGTGTATTTGTTATAATTTAAGTGATTTATGGGTCAAATTGATTCAATTACATGATATGAATCCAATTTTGAGACCTTTACAAATTCTTGGGCTAGATATATAAAGGTTGGCATGAATTGGTCTAATAGTCGGGTACGAAACCGTTAGTGGCCAATTTTAGATGTCTACAGTTTTTTCCTATTTGGAAGGCATTGCAAGCTATAAGCACAATAATGTCTTATCAAAGAATAAAAATTTTCTATTATGCTTATGATGCAATGGTGACGAATGAACTGTAGCTGACACCTTGAGGGAGTTGGTGGAAAAATGATCAACAAATGGTCCCTCAAAGGAAAAATGAGTAGACCAAATTAAAAAAATGATTAGGTGATAACACACTAATTCACCCAAAAAGTGGGCAATAACATCACTTATAATGAAAGTGGGATGGTGTACAATGGTTTTCCCAAAGGTGGTTATAAGCATTGTACCCTGATAGTGGCAACATGGTATGATAACACAATGATTTTCCCAAAGGTAGTAATAATCACTGAGAAGATGGAGCTACCCCAGTTAGGATAGAAAAATAGGATACAAACATGCCCTAAGTGGGTAGAAGAAAGTAAATGATTAATAATTGGTGACAACATAATTATTTACCTAAAGGTAGTTATAATTATTGAGAATGTAGGTGGCATGGTGTACAATGGTTTGTCCAAAGGTGGTTTTAAGCATTTTACCATAATTATGGAAAACATGATTGATAGTTGATGATTGAAAACATGATGATGATAACTTGATACAGAGGATAAAGATGAATTGGGACAACCTATTAGTAAGGAGATGCTCATCTGAACTAAAAAATATTAAAATTCTTTCATTGTTTAATTATGCTATTTGGGATATGATTGGGATTGGATAAAGATTAATACTATTTTTGGTACTAAGGATATGTTGATATGACCATTTTTGAGTAGACCTTCTAAATCTAATTTTTTTTTAGCATGTGATAATAGGCATCATTATAAAACACCATGAGGACTTGGCCAAAATATGCGTAAGGACTAACTCATGATCTAATACTGAAGAGAAGATAATGCACCAATGATAAAAACCATGATTATAATGTTTAAATATTAATATGGATGGATTCCATAATAATTATACAAGGAATCACCTAATGAAAGCACATAGACCGAATCAAGTACATAATGCTGAAAATAAATAAACAGGCATATAAATAAATGAATAATCAAACAAACAAACAAAGAAAAAAAATAGTTAGTTCCAATGTTGGTACAAAAAATGTGACATAAAAAAGGCAATGAACATTTCCCTTATAAAATATGTGATAACTTAACAAAAAAAACAAGATGGTGGAATAGAATAAAAGGAAGGGGGTGGCTGATCTATCTCTAGATGCACTAGGCAAGTAGACACTACCTACATAATTCCATGGATGATATATCCAATAAAATCTTTAGGTTGAATGTAATTCTCCCATGAAATGTGATAGAAGAAACTAATGACAAACAACCATGATGGATGTGATGTAATAATAGGAATGAACTCATAAAATGGAGGGAGCATGGGATAAAATGTCAGAAAGGATAGGGAAAATAAGTGACAAGTGATTTCTTGTGACTTAGTGAGGGTTCCCAAAATCCTTAAGGCAATGAAGTTATCAATGCTTTTGGTTTTTCTAAATTATTTTAAAAATGTTTTTATAATTTTTAAAGTATCTAAATCAATCGAGAATGATGAGACACTAAATGGCCCAAGCTCATAAAATGGTGAGAGCATTTAAACTTGAATGTTTCTCATAAAATGATAAGAGCATGATCAAAAGGGGGACTAAGCTAACCTAAAAAAATATAAAATGTGACCCACATAATCCTAAAATATCCTTAGTTCATAGTAGTTCCACCATATAGTGGAGGAATCTGACTAGTGTAGTAGCCATTTTAAACAAACTAGGCATAATTGGTATGATGGCATAGTATGACATAAAAATGGCTAGTTTGTATGTAAAGTCACAATAAAAAAATGTTGCCCCTAGTTTTCCCATAGGTGGTTATAACTAATGTATAATGGATTATATCAATGATACTAATTTTCCCATAGGTGGTTATAATTAATAGTAAGATTGGTGAACATTTATTTTCTCTAGTAGGTAATATGATCAGGCTCACATAAACAAACTTGATATAAGAATAAAATAATAAATAAAAGATGAAACCACCAAAATTTATATCTTTCTACTCTAAAATACTACCTCTACCTAGAATTCTTGAAATAACTACTAAAATTGATCTAATTCTTTATGTTGAAAATGTGAAACCAATGGTTGAACTAAGGTCAAATAGGATAGGATAGGATGAATCAAAACATGCTTTTGTTGATATAACATGGTGTTATAATAGATAAGTGATATGATAATGATATACTGGTAGAATGATAAGATGATAAGAAGTTAGAATGGTATGGTATAAAAAATAATAATGATAATATGGTACAACTTGAAATGGTCCTCATAGATAATACATTGGGTCACTCAAGTGTAGTAATAATTGAGGTGTATAATGTTCATAAGCTCATCAAGTTCATCCCCATATGGTGTGGTAAGCCTATATACTCCTACATCATAGTTTTAAACAATGATGAAAGGACCAACTTAGTTGGGTTTGAACTTGCCTTTATGCTTTTTTTTTTGTTGTGGTATTCTTTTGGTTCTCTTTGAGGAAAAGATCACCAAGATAACATTGTCTATGTTTCACATGTTGATTTTAGTGGCCACAGAGTCAATTTTGATAATATTGAAGGTTATTCAATGCATCCATGCATTTTTTGTCAAGTAGCTCTAGCTCTTATAGGTGAGCTACTCGATAGTTGTTATCATCTATAACATTTTTGAAAGAGATGCATAATGATGGTAACTCAACCTTAATGGGAAGAATGGGTTTAGTGCCATAAACAAGTGAGTATGGAGTGACTTTTTTGAGAGTCTGGTGATTGGTATGGTATTCCTAAAGGGCATGAAATATTTGAAGGTGACAATCATGACCAACATTATTGATAATCTTTTTCAGGATGTTGACAATGGTTTTGTTTGATGCTTCAGCCTAGCCATTACCTTGGGGGTGATATGTTGTGAAAACAATTTGATTAATCTTGTACTTGACACATAGCAATTAAACATCCTTATTTTCGAATGATCTAATATTATTAGACATAATGTCAAAGGGGATACGATAGCAGTAAATGAGATGGTTAAAGATGAATTTGGAAATTTGATTTCTAATCATGTGAGGGGTATAACTTCAACCCACTTAGTGAAATATTATGTGGTGGTGAGGATATATCTATGGCTATCAGATGAGGTGGGGTTTATCTTCCCAATGATATTAATACCCCATGTAGAAAATGGCCATGGTGTCAACATTGGTTTTAGAGTCATGGCTAATTCATGAATCAGATTAGTGTGACATTGACATTTATTGCATATTTTGACATATGCATTTGCCTCTACATCTATTATTAGATAATAATAACCAGTACACAAGATCTTTTTGGATAGGACTACCCTGTTGGTGTGGGATCCACACACCCCTTCATTAAATTCCCATAATGCTAGTATATATTCTATTGAAGGTAAACAATGAAGCATAGTTCCATCAAAACTATGATGGTATAGGGTTGGTCCAAGTAAGGTATAATGTTGGGAATTATGGATGAAGGATTTGGGTTGTTTTCAAGATAATTTAGGTGGTAAAATATGGTTGTGTAAATAGGCATATAGGTACGAATACCAAGTAAATCTAGGTGATGGATCATGAGCTAGTGTAAATAGATTTTTAATTAAAAACTAGTATTACTTAGTTGAATCCATTTTATAAATCAAATATCTAAGTGTAGCCATGACATCTACTATTTTATTATTATACCTTGGTATATATTCAAATTAGATGTTAACAATCTACTACCTTAGAGTGTTAACCATGGCCTTGTATGGAAATAGCTTGTCATCTTTGATCTAAAAGTGGTCTATAACCTAGATGATGATTAAACTATGAATCACCATAGAACTTTAAATAATATATGTTCTATTGTATTGCTTATCAAAGCCCTACTGCAAGTGCTTCATATTAGGCCATGTTATTGGTACAAGGAAAGTTGATTCTAAATGACTTAGGGATTAAATCCCCTTGTGGAGTGATAAATAAAAAGCCTACACCTGATTCATAGTTGTGAATGATCCATCAAAATACAACTTCTATTTTTACTCCTCAATATGTGTTTCAATGATGGTCTTGATGGATTCATCAATAAATTAGAATGTAGGTGGATCTGTGTCTATAAGGGGTGATTCAATAAGTTGATCTATAGTAACTTTCCCCTTGATGGGTTTTAGGTTCACATAATCTATCTCAAATTCACTAAGAATCATGATCCATTTGGCCATATGGCCTTGTAAATATTGTTTGGATAGTAGATACTTTAGTGGATCTATTTTTGAAATGACCATGGTCTTATTGTTCATCATGTAATGTCATAGTTTTTGAGCTACGAATACCATGGCTACACAAATTTTTTTGATGGGCATATAATTATGTTCATTTTCTAGATAGTACACTATATGATTTTTTTCATTGTCATTGTGTTGAGCTAGAAGTGACCCTAGGGTTTAATCTATTGCTGATCAATATAAAAGGAATGGTTTCCCTGGTATAGGAGGTAATAGAACTGGTGGATTTGTAAGATAGTCCTTTACTTATTGAAAAGCTTTTTGATAATTGTCATCCTAAATAAATGCTACACCTTTATTTATTAGGTATGTAAATGGAAGACATTTATCAACCAATTGATATATGAAGCATCTGATGGGTTGGATCTATCCCTATAAATTAGGAAGCTACTTCAAATTAGTTGGTGGTGGCATCTCTATAATGGCTCACACTTTGGTAAGATTGACTTCTATGCCCCTACAAGATACAATGAAGTTGAGTAATTTAATAGAATCAATGCTAAAAGCACATTTTTTGGGTTTGAGTCTAAATTTTTATTCACATAGTCACTCAAATATCCTCCTCAATTCTACTAAATGATTATCCCTAGTCTTGGATTTACCTAGTATGTCATCAATGTAGTATTCAACAATGTCATGCATCATATCATGAAATATGACTATCATGGCTCTTTGATAGGTGATCCCCATATTTGTAAGGATAAATGGAATAACTTGATATTATAATGTTCCCCATGGAGTAGTGAATGTTGTTTTGTGTTGGTCATCTGGTGTTATTCTGATCTGATTGTACCCTAAATTTTTTTCCATCAATAAAATCATCTCATAGCCCATAATGGAGTCAAAAATCATGTCAATTTTTGGAAATGGAATGTCATATTTTGGGAAATCTTTGTTAATGTACCTAAAATCAATGTAGATTTTGATTCTTTCTAGCTTTTTACTGACAAGTTCAATATTGGAAATCCATGTAGAATATTTGATTGGCCTAATACATATCACTTACAATAAATTTTCCAACTCTTTCTTTACTAAAAATTAAATTTGAGGATGCATTTTACACTATTTTTGCTTCACTAGTTTAGAATCAGTATGTACCACAAGGTAGTAAACAACCAAGGCAGGATCCAAATAAGGCATGTCATAACTGGCCCATGCAAATATATCTACAAATTCCCTTAATAAGACTATAAGAACTTAATATTCATCCTTAGTTAGGGACATCCCTAATTTGATCCATTTATGGTCATAAAGATACCCAATGTTAACCTCTAATGTGTCTTCCATTGGAAAGGTCAAACCATCTTCAAGAATAGTGATCTAAGATGTGAATTGTTTGGCTATGTCAAAGTCATCTATTAGGACTGGTTCTTTAAGTTAACCTAGACATGATGAATCAAAATTACCTAATGGGAGGGATGGCCATGTAACAAGTGTTATTGGAGACTCATGTATGATTAGATCAAATTATTTTTGTTATTCGAGATTAAATTCAAACCCATAAGTAAGAGCATCATCATTGGTCTCCTGGTCTATATTTAAAGAAGGTTAAACACCCTCATCTAGTAGTGCCTAAAATAGGTTTTCACCACTAGATTGGCCTTTATATTTACTATTTCCCTTGTCTAAGAATGCCTCAAAGAGGTTTTTCACTTTGGTACCTCAATGTTTTATTTAATTACTTTTGGCTAAGGGTGTTCACTTACTCTCTAAAATAGGCTTCAAGATCTAGTTTGATTGAGAATCATGATTTATGATGGGCCAATGGAACTTTGTCCCTAAGGCCTATAAAATTGTAGAAGTCCTCATCTTTATAAAACTCATCAAATAATATGTTAGATTTATGTTGGCCCCAGTCTATCAATTGGGGATAATACAATGGTAATAGATTATGATGAATGAATGCTTAAAGGGTAAAATGATGTTATGGTCAAATATGTTGGTTTGGGATAAGTCATCAAATTGGTTATGATCTGACTCTGCTTCATTGTTGGCATCATCATCACTAGCCATTGGTGATGGAACTCAAGTAAGATACATGGGGTCACTCCTATGAGGTTTAAATCTAACTCCATAGGTTTTTTTATACTTAGTCATAGAAATTGGCTCAAGTGTTCCCTATTGATTTGGTTTGAAGCCTCCTCCTTCATAGTCTTGGTTCTCTATGATTTGATTAGGAATATGATAATTTGTTTTCTTATAATAATCAACCAATTTGTCATTATATAGCCATGATTCATCACCATTGAGAGGGTCCTTTCCTTGGCTAGAGGCCAATATGAATGTGATGGGTATTGGAATATGAATATTGTCTTTTAAATTTCTATACCATTACATGAGTGGTTTGGATTTTGATCTTCTAAAGGAATTTGGGTTATATGGAATTTTTATAATGTGAAAGGTGTCATACATCAAATATTCTCCTGGGCCATTATCTAAAATAGTATAATGATTGGAAATTTGAGGAGGTGGTATGTGGGAAAGTGAATCAAGGGTATCAAGGTCAATGTAGTTGGACTCTAGTGAATCAATCAGTATGGCCTTCCCTTTGTCATGTTTGGTGAATATATTCATGCCAAAACAATAATTATAACTATTGAATTTATCTTCTAGCTGTTTACAATGATCATATGGATGTAAATATCCTAAAATATTAACCTTTATCCCTGAATGGGAGAACTTGATGCACTGGTTCATTGTTGATGGGATTGCATGAATCTCATGTAGCCAAGATCTATCCAAAATCATGGTATATGACAAATCAAGATCTAACACATGGAAAAGTGTATCATGGGTAAAAGGCCCAATGATAATTAGTAAGATAATGGTGCCTTGTGAATCTTTCTCTTCATTATCGTAAGCTTTGATGGTGATAATTTCTTCTTGGAGGTCTACTGAGGTGTTCTCAAGAAGATTAATGATCTTAAGAGACAAAATATTTAAACTTGATCCATTTTATATGAGGACATGTTTCACTTTGTACTACTTTATGTAAAATTTGATGTATAATGGATTATTGTACATTGGGCCAAGGGATGACATATTGCTTTGGTTGAAGGTTACTTGTTGAGCTAGAGTTAAGTGTCCAACCAAAGCTTGAAATTTGTTAGGGGTTATGTCATTTGGAACTTTTGATTGACCAAGGAACTTTGTCAAGATGTTTTTATTGATTGGTGATGTACGTAACAAATCTAAGATGGAGATGTGTAATGGTGTATTTTATAATTGTTCCATAATGTTAAACATCTTTTTAGGAAAGTGGAAAATGATTTATTCTAAGGTAGAATGGTTGGTTGGATGATGGGTGAAGTGGAATATGGTTGTGCGCTTGGTATGGTAATATTTGACCACTGAGTTGTGATTTCACAATCAAGATTAGATACAAGACCATTATTTTTATTAAATAATGGTAAAGGAGGAACAAATAGGATAAGTCTCAATTATCGATGCACTTGTCCATGGGCATGGGATAAAAATGAGTTATTAATATAAGTTCCTAAGATGGGAATCCTTGATTGTTGGTTCACCTATGTGTAGTCCTAGGTCAAGGATGGATTACTAGAATGGTTTGATTGATTTGGTATAATTAGTAACACTCTTGTCTGATTGGTAATTAGTCTCAGATTGATGGAAATGTTGTTAATGTGACCTCCTGTAATATGGCCTATAATTGAGTTATAGTCATGTGCAATGACATGGTGGGTCTATTAGTTATTTCCATCATTCTGACCTTAATTATGTCCATTATTTTGATGATATTGGTTTTGTTGTTGGTTTTTTGAGTCTATTGGTTCAACCTTAGTTGTTGATAATGTTATTATTGTTGTGGTTGTTATTTTTATTTATTTTTATGTTGGGGAAAAGGATTTTGATAAATACCAAGGCTCTAATTGGAGGTGGAATCTCCATGATCTAATGTGATCTCTTTATTTTCCAACATATTTTGAATTACATGTCTGGTTTGCACACATTGATACAAATTTTGGTCATTTATCTTATGAAAATAATAGAATTTTTCTAGATTGTACCAGTCTAACATGTCAATGCCATCACAAAATTTCTCTTTTGGAACATGTCATTTAATCAAGTTAAATATTTCAATCTTGTAAAATACTGATTCAATAAGCTCTCCAAGGTTAGTAAAATCATGATGAGTAGGCATGTTTCTCTTTGGAGGAGGAGGGTTTTGAAAAATCATTAGTTTTTGTTGTATTTGTTCTATTTATTGATGGTTAGGATAAATAAAGGAATAGATATAGAAAAATATTTGGGAAAATGCAATGTAAAAAATATAATTTTTATTTTTGTACAATAGTAATCTTAAAAATCTTATAGAAAAGAGGATTTGGTTACAAAACTAACAAATGAGTGAAACCAACCTGTAAATAAAACAAAAACAAAAACATAACAAGCTAATAAAATTATAACATTTGGATCATAAACTCTCCCTTAATCCAAAGGGGTATAGAAATACTAAAGCAATAAACTATGAGTCATCCAAGTGGACTCTATTGCAACTAAAACTGGTACACTATGCATCTTGGACTAATCAACACCTCGATCATCCCCACACTGAAGTAGAACAAGATCACACACTGTACAACTATATTGACCCTCACACAAAATCCATCCAAAAAGTGATTACCTTAGTACTATGTATGGCACATCTAAAACTAATGCAAAATAATCACCAACATCTCCCACAAGCCTTTACTCAGACTAACAATGCTAGAAACTCAATGATGACTCATACTACAACCATCGATGACTGATCAAAAGCTAATATGGAATATCTTCTCCCCCTATCAGGTGAGAGGTGAGAAGATGTGTAATAAATAAACCATGTAAAAAATACTAAAATAATCCATAATAAAGATCATATCAACACTAGATCTATGAAATCAAAGTACACAAGACAAAAAATGTTACTACATAAAATCCCAATCTTAAGGCTAAAAACTTACACAATATGGATGTGTTACCATCTTAGAATATATATTCATCAACTACAGAGCAAGAAAGTTCATATTCATCCCATCCACTAGAATAATATGTATAAGAATAGCTAGAAGAGAAACTAGAAGAGTGACCAGAGTGACTAGTAATGTTTGCTTATGCCTTCTGTCAATGTTGAGAGGACCTCCTTTTAGAGAGGCACTATGTCTAATATTTTTTTTAAAGGTACATATAAAAATGTTATTTTTACTTCTACAATATTCTTCAATATCTTCGTCCTTCACAAATTTATCCATGGCTATAATACCACTGATGGCTAGGATAAATGGAGGAATAGATACAAAAAAATATTTGAGGAAATGCAATGTAAAAAATATCATTATTATTTGTTTACAATAGTAAACTTAAAAATCTTATGAAAAAGAGGGGTTGGTTACAAAACCAATAATTGAGTGAAACCAACACATTAAAAAAAAAACTAATAAAACTATAACATTTGGATAATTAAAAAATAATCAATCATGTACTACATTGGTCTAGGTTTTATGTTTGATGCACATGTTACAGCTACTAAAAATATTATTGGTTGGGAGTAAGCTAAAAAGGTGGTGGAGGCTGAGTAGATGATGATTTCACCATTTGTACATCTCATTACTCTATTACTCCATTTCTTACAACATTCTTATTTTTATTGAATTGTTTGGGTCTATCATTGTTATTAGCCTGTGTCAGTTATGATGCTTATGATTAAACTAGATGTGGATTTTGGCCACTATTTTGGTTTTTATTCTAGCCATTATTATAATTTGATGAGGTTAATTTAATAATTACTTTTTTAATAAAGGATATTTTGATTACTAAACATTTGTCAATGATTTATTTGAATGTATGTGTACACTGCAATTCTAGATAACAAGATATCTCACTATGTAGGTTTTTGTTAAATACAACGGCTAGTTGCTTGTCTAGTAGACTATGGGTAAATCAACTTCAAAGGACTCTCCATCACTACAGATAACATGCAAAGCTTTCACCTAGTTTTTATTTTTATTTTTTCAAGTATACTAATGAAATATTGTGCTTGATATTGTAAGAAAAGTGTTGTACAAATTTGTCCAAAAGATCATCAAAATCAAAAATTAAATTATTTGGAAGTTTTAAGAACCATTTTAAGGATTGTCCACCTAGGCTTCTTGGAAACAACAAAAATAATTAAATGTCACTATAGGAAAATGGTTGACATATGAAAAATAAATCTATCAGATGTGTTTTAGGGTCACCTATCTACAAGTACTTAATGTTGAAAGGGTAAGAAAACACATCATCCAACTTGAATTTCTTGAATTGTTTCCTAGCTTGGATGGTAGAAATTGTATCCTTCATTTGTTTTATCTCTTATTCAAGAAAATTTGTGGGACTATTAGCCTAAATTGATTTTGGGGTAGTCACAAGTGGATTAATTTGATTGAGGTATGATGGAGGTGTTTATTGGGGTATGTTGGATTGGCTAGGTAATGAACCAAGAATAAGCATGTGCATATTTGAGTGTGATTATTGAAATTTCACATACAATGATGCAATATTATAGTTAGGATTAGGTATATAGGATTTATTTTGGAGATATTGAGGTTAATATGGTGGTATATAGACATACTATGCTTGTTGAGGTTGAATAGGGACATGTTACTGCCTAGTCATACCTTGCTGATTGGGAAGGACTTGCGACCCAAGATCCTATCTCATTATTTGTGACATATTTAGCATGAAAGGAAACTATTGACTAGTAGGTACTTGAGGAACATTGTAACCTATTTGTTACATGGATACCTATTTATAATTGGATTCATGTTATATATTCAACATCTATCATTGACCAATATTTACACGTTGTTGGTTAGACATCATTTAGTTTTAGATTAGCATATTAGTTTACAATTGAAGAGGTATGTTTGATACTACCTGATAAGGTGAAATATTAGTTACCCCTTGTTTAGGTGGAATTATGTTTTTACTCTACTATGTGGGTTGATTGGATAGTGTATTCTATTATGGAATATTACTTGTCACCTATTAGGGAGGAGTAGGATTCATCACATTGTGTTATGGCACGACACTAGTTATTGGTTGACTACTTAATCCTTATTTTTGGGTGCTAGAAGAATCAATTAGTTGAGGATTAGATGTAGTTAGTTAAGTTTAGGATGTAGAAAATCCTACCCCTTAAGTTTTCAAACCACTAATGGTGTTAGTTAAAGGCACATTTTGTTGTTGATTATTTATTTATGTGTTAACACCACTTTGGTTTAAATTGGATATTACTGGTGTATTGTCCACTATGTTTTGCTCACTATTTTATGTAGAATCAAAAGACACTTTATTGATGGTTAGGATAATGAACATGTTTTGAACCAAAGTGTTTTATATAAATGGGTCTAAACCCTATTTTTATTGATCAATCAATTCCATTAAAGTTTATGTTGAAGAAGCTAAATCAATAAGAGGCTTGTTTGACATGGTCATCTGATTAAACTTAAATTCTAGATCTCAATATGTTTTGTATGCTATCTAAATTTAAATGAAGTGGTCCTCTATGAAGCATATTTCCATGACAAACATACATGGATATTTATATGGTATTGGTATTATGGCATTATTATCACTGAAAGAGGCTTGATCATTGTTTAATAAGACATCTTGATAGACTTAACAAAGTTTCATGCCCTACCTTATAGTTTGATGGAATTTTACCATAATAAGGTTATTATTGGACATTTTATACAACTATAGGTATACTAACTAAATATTGATCCATCTTTTCTTGATCTTTCTTAGTGTATGGAAGTGTGTTAACTAAATAATTAGCTAAGGGATATTGACTATGTTCCCCTATTTGAGTGTTGTATGGTGGATAGGAATCTAGATCCCAAACAAAATCACCTCCATAAGGGTCTTGAATAAATTCTTATTGAATGATAAAATTTCCATATCATATAGTTTACATAATTCCACTACGTGTATAGTGAGCCATGGTCAAATCTATGATAAATATTTCCTAACAAGATGGATTAGTGTTTTGTAAACTCTAAAAAATTATGTCTAAAAAAACAAAGGGTTAAAACATGATATAGCTTGGTTGAGGGTGGAGTTATATCTCAAAATTCTAATGCAAATATTTAGTAAAAATATTAAAACATCAAATGTCTACTGTTAAATGTTTTACACAAACAAGGTCAAGTAAAATGACCTAACATCAAGATGCCAAACTCTAATGTCTAAATGTGTTCCAAATATGTCTAAACTAGTAAAGCAAAATGTTTCTAGGTCTTTTGTATAAATGTGGAGTCAAATTCTAGGCTCAAACAAGTTGTTATAGGAATTTTATCCAAACATGACATTAAAATCCAAGCTTGAAATAAAGGATTATGATTAATCTAAAAAACTTGGAACAGTTTGGCAAAGACTAGGCACTTGATTCTAGACATAAACATGATTTGATTGGTGAAAAACACTAAACAAAAAGGCACTTTGAATATGGAATGATTCTACCAAAAAAATTTACAAGCGATAAAGTTTCCAAACTTGAGTAATGGATTAACTTAAGTTATGTAACCTAAAAGAGGAAAATCTATGTATCAACCCCTATGTGTCAAGGCCTAAATAAAAATCAATCAATGTTTGAATCTAAAATTGGAAAAGTTAATAAAATAATCAACTAAGGTAAAATAGGGTTCTTATGACCAATAAGATCAGTTAATTTTAATATCTTGTATGTACTAAACAAAGATCTAACAAGGTTTGAATGATTGGTTTTGATAATGATTATAGAGACACAAGATAAGTCTTTTAAAATAATTTGGGTAGCACAGTAATGTTAGCATTCCCAAAATATGTGATTATGTTTGTGTTTTAAATAATTCAAAAGGCACAAAATTTTAAATGATTTGGGTAGCATAATGTTACTCATCTCAATCAAGTGCCTACTTAATGTTTTGACACAAAAGTTTACTAATTTAAATCAAGGTGTCAAATGAATGGCATGATGCCTCCTCAAATAATGGAGTCATTTTTGGACACAAGAATCATTCAAAACATCATTTAAACAATAATTTTTAGTTATAAAACACCAAATATTAAAGAATAAATGACAAAAAATTAGCTAAGTATATCATCGTAGATCTTATCAAGGTCTGGCAAAGTAGGGTTGACTAAAACATACAAGTTTTTAACTATTTAGATTGATCCCATGCATACACACTTTCACGTATGCACACAATATAAAAATCATGTCAATTGATTCTACGTCATTTAGATTGTTATAAAAATGTCTTGTCTTTTTCACAACCACTACATCCATCATTTACTCAGTGTAGTGTGATGTCCACATCGATCATACAAAACAATATTAACTTACCACTAATGGAGATGGTTTAACTACTCAAACTACCATCCTAGTGGGGAAATCCTAATTTATATACCCCCCCCGCCCATGAAGAGGGGTTGAATCACTACTAGGAGATGAATCCCTGGGTCAATTCTTCTCTAGAGAACTCATGAGAGGTAACGACACCCCTTTCACAAGCTAAGATGCATAAAAATAAAACATAAGTAGAAATAATTTAGGGTTGTTTTTAGATCACCCAATAATATACGAGTTTAGAGAGAGATTAGGCAACATTATTTATATTCCTTGGACTAGGCACTAAATTCAAAATGTAAATTTAAATTTTATCACATGAGTTCCTTATAGGGGATCGTGGGAGAGCATACATGTTATATCCTTTTTGTGAAAAATAAAAAATAATTTGAAAACAATTTATGAGTGATGTTTGATTTTAAGCACCAAATTTGAATGTGATCATTTGTTTGTTACTGTCCACTTGGCTTAAGTGAAAAAATGGAAAGAATTATACAAAAGACCTAATTAAACAAGACCATCTAGTTTGTTTTAATCCCAAAGCCAAAATGTTCAAGATTTGTCTAAAGTTAATTTTAAAGAAATAATTTGAAATGTTTAAGATTTAAACATGTGTTTTAAGCACCAACCTTGAAATGTTTCTAATACATAGCATGTTAGATTCATTTTTAGGTACCAAATACCAAATGTGTGAAAGCTTAACATGTTCATTTTGGACCTAAACTAAAATGTGCATGATTGGACTAAGTTCATTTAAAAAACATAAATTGAAATGTGTGATTAGTAAAAAACATGCAATTTTATCTTCAAACCAATCCTTCAACCTATAAATGTTATATTAAAACCCCCTACTTTGAAACACTTTCTTGGTTGAGTAAATGAGGTTTGAAATTTAGCTCTCAAATTTAGATTTAATTTCACAGTGACCATTGGTGGTCACAGATAACCATTAGTGGTTTAAGGCAACCATCACTGGTTAGTTAATAGATAACCATCGATGGTTATGTATAATCATTATTGGTTGATAAAGACCATCAGTGAAGACCTATGGACCCAAAGGCAAAAGCTAAAAAAATAAATGCGTTAGATTAGGCTTGGATTAGTTCAAAGATTAAAAAATCCTACAAGGTAAAACTTAGATGATGGATTTAGATGATATTGAAACCTAAAAATCAATGAATGGAATAATAAAAAGAATAAAAATGCAAGATTTAGGTCTATTTATGCCCTTCAACTTGACCATTGATAATTACATAGAATCAGTGGTGGTTGGGAAAAATCATTGATGGTTAGGGACTAACAATTAGTGGTTTCACTTGACCATCAGTGGTCACTATGTAAATCTAAGAGATAAAACAAAAACTAAATCCAACTAAAACAAGGTTAGAAAATCAATTTTAGAGATATTTAAACGTCCAAATGAATATTTAAAATATGCATAATGATCTTCTTGATATGTAGGATGCATTGGGTCCCACCAGGCATGCCATCTATGATTCTAGGAATTTGATGATGGAGGGGAGGTTAGATGAAGTGTTAGTCTTCAAATGAAATCAAATTAACATAACACACTAACAAATCATAACACCTTCATGCTTGTATCATAGTGGGAACTTGGTGAAAAAAAAGAGATAAATCTCAACTAAAATACAATAAAACATACTTTCCTTACCTTCTCTGAATGCTCAAAATGATGAGTTTGTTGGCTTTCTCAGATTATTCTAAATAGGTCTTAATCAATGGAGCTTGGCTATCTCCACCTCCTTTAGGTACCATGTTCATGCTTGTGGCTTTGGATTATCTTAAAGTTTTAGCATTATAACCCTACACACTTGATTCATGCTCAAATTCCTACATAGTAACTCTACTCTATCTAAGATCTCTAAATGAAGAGCTCTAGCCTTGATTTTATAGGCTTTGAAATAACTTGCAATGGGTTCAATCTTAAACTTTGTTGGCTTAGTTAACCCTAGTAGAAAGTGTCCAAAATATCATGATTATCATGGAATAGGTGTAGTTTGAGATATTTTTCATTTTAACAACTCACAAAAGGTAATGATTAGTTGTTTAGGATATTTGTGTATATTTGAATTTTCCTTTTTAGTAATTGATTTATTTATTCATGGATGAATTCAATTAGGCTTAGGATTAAGATTTGCAAGTGAATTAAGCTTTGTTAGGCATTTGAACATTTGTTTCAATATTTTATTTAATTCAACATGTATTTTTTCCAATTTAATTGATTAATGGGCCAAATTTATTTAATTTCATGATATGAAGCCAATTTTGAGACCTTTAAAAATTCTTGGGCTAGATGTGCAAAGGTTGGCAATAATTGGTCTAATAGTCATGTACATAGACTTTGGTGGAAAATTTTAGATGTATATAGTGGAAACATGGTATTATAACACAATTATTTTCCCAATGGTGATTATAATCATTGAGAAGATAGAGCTACCCTAGTCAGGACAGACAAACAAGATAAAAAAAATATCAGTTGGGTAGAATAAACTAAATGATGTACAAGCAGTGATAACACAATGATTTAACCAAAGGTTGTTATAATCATTGAGAATGTATTTGGTATGGTTTACAATGGTTTTCTCAAAGGTGGTTATAAGCATTATATCCTAATTATGGCAAACATGATTGATAGATGATGATTTAAAACATGATGACAACTTGATATAGAGGATAAAGATGAATTGGGATAACCTACTAGTAGGGAGATGCCCATCTAAACTAATAAAGGTTTAAATTCTTTCATTGTTTAAATAATATATTTAGGATATGATTGGGATTAGATGGGGATTACTTTTGGTATTGGTTCTAAAGAGATGTTGATACTACCATTACTATATAGGCCATCTTAAAGCTAATTTTTTCTATAGCACTTAATGGTAGGCATCATGATAGAAAATCATGAGGACTTGGAAATAATGTGCATAAAGACTAACTACCATGATCTAATACTCAATGGAAAATAATTCACTAATTATAGAAACCATGATGATAATGTAGATGTATGAATATGGATGGATTCAAGAATAAATGCACAAGGAATCACCTAATGAATGCACATATACTTAAATCAAGACACTAGTACTTAAAACAAATAAATAGGCACATGAACAAAAAAATAAATAAATAAACAATAGTTAGTCTCAATGTTAGTACAAATAATGAAATAAGTATTACCCCTATAAAGTAGGCAACAACTTAACAAAAAAACATGATGGGAGTGTAGACAATGGAAAATTACACACTATGATTCCAAGTGTCAAAACACCCCTAGAACCCCTAGGGGCCATCCTTGACCTTTAGATCATAAACCAAAACTAACACTAGCCTAAATTTTTTCCCAACTTATCATTTTACCCCTGACTACCGATGTTCACCCTAATCATCTATAGTTAGGTCTAACCACTGATGGTCAAGTTTTCATCATCTAAATAATCAAACTCTAGTAAACTCTAGATTGATATTTTATATTTGTTTTATCTAATTATTTTGTGAGAAAATGCATTAAATTTTTTAATTTAAACTTCTTGTTGAACCTCTTTTCAACACATTATTTCACCTCTCCTTCCTTCCTATAAATAGAGAGGATGAGAGTGTGAATTTAGGGGCCAAAATCAAGAGATCATCATCTATAACCAAAGATTTTTACATTGACATTTCCATTTATAGGTGTTCTTCCAATGATCCAATAAACCAACAAGTATGATAGATATTTGAAGTGCTTCCAACCATCGATCAACTACCAAGTAACATTACTCCATCAAAATTTCCCTAGACTCCATCAACAAATTTATTAGCCAACCACCTCGATTATTCATCAAATCAATGACTAGAAAGCTAAGTATCTATTTTCAATCATTTAGTTAGATTATTTCTATTTTAAAATCAACATATTCAAAACCCATATCTCAAAATTTTATTATGTGACCACATCAAAACAATATTTTTTTGACCCAGACCCAACCCACAATAACCAGCGATGGTCACCCTAATCATTTATGATCTATCCCAATTGTCGATAGTTACCTCAACCATCGACATTTATCCTAACCACTGATGGTCACCCCAACCACCAACAGTCAGTATGTGACAAAATAATAACAAGACATTTTAACCTACCATACCTTAACCAAAACTCACTCTTAGACCCTCTTCCTGATCATAGAGCCTTAAACTATTTTTTGAACCATACTTGACCTATTTGGTATTAATATCAATCTATTTATTATTATTAGTCAATTTCATAAATTATTTTATTAAGCATGTCTTGTACTTAATTTTAGTATCTTATATTATTTATGAAAGTAATTTATCTTTTAGAAATTGATTATTTAAAAGTGTATATTGATAGTATCCAAGGAAGCTCATGCTTTCAGATCTAGCTTGCTAGGCAATCCACCCTATTATCTAACTAATCAAATCATTTGTTTGAGTGATATTTTATCTACAAGTCATTCCTCCCAAGCCAAAGAGAAGTATATAAAACCATCTAGATCAATGCATGCACAAGATATTAGGTTTTCTAACCATACCATTCTTGAGTTTCTTTTCTCTTCCTTTCAAAAAACATAAGTAAAATTTCTTTGAAACATTATAGCATGCCTAGTGGGACCCTTGAGTCTTTTTTTGGGTTCATAGTTGCATCCAGGTGCTTCTTTTTATTATATTTATGGTCATACAAAAAAATCAAAATTTATTTTTAGGCTTAAAATTGACTACATCCATTATGTGGTTGCTTATTTTAACTCACATAGCTTAATTAAAGAAACATAATCAATTGTAGTTTCACTCTTGTCACACACACAAGACAAAACCACTTACATCTAAATAAGAATCAAACATTGACATAAAGTCCAACTAGGATTTCATTACCTAGTAGTCACCTTTCTTAGCTATCCTATTTGTATTTAATCATTGAGGGGAGAACCAAATCAGCTCTCTAATTGAGTATAATCTTTGATAATTAGTATATCTTGGCTAAGTACCCAACACCCTTTTCATTGTGGTGTGTGAATTGAGGGGGTAGGCCCCAATATCAAGCCACATACCAATTCCAAAATAGATCCCTTTGAGATCTTAAACATAACTTGAAACCAACCATAGATTTCTTTTCTAGGACCTACTCTACAATCCAAGTTCAGTCACATAATTATTAAATCTTGAGGAATAAGACACAAGAGAGACTAAAATGAAATTTAGGATTTAATGTTATTTTGGTGTGTGCTTCATTTCTTTGAACTTTTATTGTCTTCTCCTTATTTGATTTGTGAGAATATTTATATCATCCTCTTTTCTTTACATGGTTTTAACTAGGCAACTACTAAGAAACTAAGCAGATCAAGGCCCACCTCTTAATCATTCATCTTCCACTTCTCCCTCATCCATGGAGTACATCTTAGATGCATAGAGTTCTCATTATCCTTCTGAGAGTCCTATCATCCCTCAGATGGTTACCCAAGGTGATGTGGACTTTGTAACCTTTCTGGATAACAACCCCATAGCCCTTTAGCATTACTTTAACACCATATCCTGCCATACCCTTACTTTGATGCCACCTATTGACCCAACCTATGACATGCCATACCATTTTATGGGTGACCCTTTTGTTTTCACCATCTCCATCCAGCCTATAGTCACCTAAGCATCATCCTCTAAAAATAACCCCACTAATACTACCGTTCAGAACCAACCCATGCAACTAAGCAACACCCAAACACCCTCTTCCCCAACTAATAACCCTCCTAGAATAGTATAAACCTAACCTTTTAGCATCAGTATTTCCCTTAATATAAGAGTACCATCTACTAGTGCCACTACCATTCCTATCACTTTCAACCTACCTACCTCCACTTTATTTTAGAGTTTGGTGGTTCCCATACCTTCCACCCTTCTACACATTAGTACCAAAATAACCCATACCCTATATATACTAAACCAATAGTACCTCCTACACAACCCATGTTATCTCTCAATAGGTTCCTAGTGTAGAAAACCTGATCTAAATCTCTAACCCACAAAGCTATGTACCTCTATCTTCCACCCAATCTCCTATTTCCACATATTCATATATGGCATCTTCTCAACCACCCATGACCACATACTAGTATGTGGTATATTCTCATCTCCATATAATCTACACATGTATTACACCTACCCAAACCTAACACAACCTACCTTATCAATATGGAGGTGCATAACCCCAAACTAACCTTATCAAAATGTTAATGGACAAAATGATTAATTTGGAATCATCCATTTATAGAGCTCATAATATTTTGTCATATGACCAAATTTGTAATGAACAAATTCACCCATCCATCCCCATTCGACCATACCCTCTTCAATGTGAAAATTTGAAGTTCTCACAATTTCAGAGTAAGGAGGACCCTCAACAACACTTGAGAGCATTTAGGCATTCATGCTATATTATTAAATACAATGATTCTCTCCTTATTCCTACCTTACCCATGTCTCCATTAGGTCTATCACTATATTGGTACAATGATTTTACAAAGCACTCCCTATTTTAGTTTTCCCAACTAGCTCATATTTTCTTAAATCAATTTTCCATAAACATCTCTAAGAAAGTTTCCATCATTCATCTTTACTCTATTTGACAATTTTATGATAAATCCATTGCTAACTTTGTGTCCTATTGGATAAGTCTAATAAACTAAGTCTCCTTCTCTCTACCCCAACCTAACTAGATTGAAATCTTTTCTTAGGCCTATGCTAAACACATCTCCTCTACTTTATGGGTCCAAAGATTCAAGAACTTTGATGAAGATTTCATCATAGCATAAAAACTAGAAAATAAAGCCATTGATAAAGGAAAAACTAAAGTTGAAAAATAAGAAATCCAACTTCAAATAAAGTGAGAACTCATCCTCCAAACCCAACAAACAAAACAACACTCAACTCAAAAACAAGGGAATTGAAAATGTAGTTGTCCTTAAAACTACCCCTCCACTCACTATTAACCAATCTAATTATTCCAATTCCTCCAATAAAAATACCAAGAATCTGAATTACAAAAATCAAAGATAATTTACTTTTCTAGTGGAAGCATATGCTTTGGTCTTGGAAAAACTATTAAAATACATCATTATCCACCTTTCTCTAATAAAACCTCCAAAATAATTCAACTCTTATCATCCTACACCTGCTTTGTATAAAGAGAATTAATTGTGTTCCTCTAACCATGTCATTGGACACAATGTTAGTAGGTGAAACACCTTCAAGAGTGTTACCAAAATCACATTGACAAGGGGGAGCTTGCATTAGACAAACCCAATGGACCCCTAAACCAATCAATTGACATCTTCAAATAGACATTTCCCAACCATGCTCCATCTATCAATAATGAAAATAAAGTAGAATCCTCCCATGAGGTACACACTGTTAACATGGTGATTAATGAATTCATTGATAAGGATACCACTATCCAACCTACCATACCATCCCATCCACTTATTGGAGTAGTGGAGACACCCACCTCTCTTTTGAAAATCAAATAAAAGAGGTAGCATTTTACCTTCCTCTACTTGTTGAGATAGTGGAGCAACCAACCCCTTTGGTGGACACACTAGAAGAGATGACCATTCCCATCACACCTTTTTATTCCATAATACAAAAATCCACTCTCCATTTGAAAATAATCCCTAAGGAATAAATCATTCTACCTACTCCTCCCATCGATTAACTACCTTCCCAAGCCTTTAAACCTTTGATTAAGGCAAAGGATGAGCTACCCACTCCCCTTTCTCCACCCATGGTCTTATCTTATAAAACCAATGCTGAGGGGACCAAACTTATCTACAAACCTTTTTGATATCTGGTCCAAAACATAGGATACCTATCTAAACCTGACATAGATCATACCACATTTTGTTACCATCTCAGACTTCCTTACCTGACCAAGCAAGAACCCCCAACCATACCATTACCAACCCAACCTATCACCTCTACTGGTAAACCTATCACTACCACACCCAAACCATTAGACATCTATACCAACCCAACCATTGCCATATCAACCCAACATAACCTACCTGAAGTAACGAAATCACCTCTTATCATTCCAACCAAGCCTACCATTAATCTTGGCATATTTCCTACTCAAAACCTTACTAATCCATTAATAAAGGTGGATTTAAACCTACCAAACCCACAAAATAAACATCTAACTAAATCAACTAAGAGATAAAAACCACCCAAAATACCATAAACCAAAATTTTACCTCTCCTTTCCTCTTTTCCTTATATTATAGGACCCCACCCCTCTAACTTAGCAAGGAAACCAACTACCCCAAATAAAGGTCAAACCCAACCACCAATTTTAGTCACACCATCACTCTTACTTTCATCCTCACCCATATTTTCACACCTACTAAAACCAAACTATCTATCCCTTAGATATCTACCCCTAAACCTACTACCTCAAGTCATCCACCTCCAAGACATCCATGCCTAAAGCATCCACCAAAAAGGTTCCTTCACCTAAGACTCCCACTATCAATCCTCCTCCTAAAAGGATTCCTACCACAACCACCAAACTTAAGACTCGCATGTCTATATAACCTTTACTAGAGTCCTAATACACCATCCTTCAGAGGTTATTACAAGCATCATACTTGACCTTACCACCTATTAGACCATTCAACCCATATAGTCCTAAACCATCTTAGTAAAATGACAAACTAATATGTTCATACCATAAGACACCTAGGCATGACATAGAAAACTAAAAATCTCTCCAAGTGTTAGCCCATTAGTTATATCATGAGGATGAATTATTATCAAATGAGACCCTTATGAGTCTAACATTTATTCAAGAAACAATAGCCATCGACCAACACCTACCTACCCCTCCAATCTTACCTTAAAGTGAAGAGGAACTATAGTAACCACCTAACCTGATTCCTCCCCCAATCCATACCATCTATGTGGTCACATGATCATAGGCTCAACCAAAGGATAAGGGGAAGACAAAGGTGTCTATTCCATGTACATATCCATTTTACTTTACCCAACCACCCATCCAACACTAAACACCTTTATCTTTAACCAAACCCATAGTATCTATCTTGGGGCCCTCTCACTCTAATCCATCTAAATCAACTGAATGAGTAGTTTTGAAATAGTTTTACCAAATATTGATCAATATGAATCTGTAAGAACTAATTAACACTTCACCCCTTCATCACTATGTAATGATAGAATAGCTATAATCCATAGAGGTTATGTCATAAGACCTGCAACCTATAGTAGCCTTTGTCAAATCCCTTCACATTTCTAACCTTGTTACCTTCAAGGATTTAGAAATACCTTCCATATACCAAGATGACCTAGATATTGCCCTTTTATTATCACCTATATCAACCAAACTTACATCAAGAGGTTTATGATTGATGGGGGAGATAGTATTAACATCATCTCCTCCCATTCCAACAACCAACTTAAGTTACTTAAGAATATCATGTCAAAAAACTATGCAGTGCTTTGATCATTCAATAATACCATAGCCACAACTCAAGAAACTATTATATTTCATATTCACCTAGGACCCCACATGCTTCTTTAGCTCTTATATGTAGTGGAAGGAGAGTTATAGTAAGACATCTTATTAGGATTCCCTTGGATTTGTTCCATGGGTTATGTGTTATCCACTCTACATCAATGCATTAAATTTGAGCATGAAGGTCAAGTTGTTACTAGACAAGCTAAATCGAGCCCTTTCACATCATATAACATGATGTACTAACCCAATGACAATCTCTTTCCTCCATTCAATGAACCTTTAGAGTAACAGATGAGATACCATATCCTTCTACTAATTAAATATCCACTAATTTTTCCATCCTTTCCACCTAAATCCCTACAACAGACCCTTTGGAATCAATCTTACAATTTCTTTCATTGGGGGAGTATCACCTCCTCACCTTGATGCTTTCCCTACTCCCCAAGAGTATGGGAATATTGACTAATAACTTGGTTATGAACACAATATCAAAACCATTATTCATTTCAAGCCCTCAACCTATAAAAAAAATTCATCTATGGGGGACTTGATAAACCCCTTGACACTTTTATCACCTCCTTTTCACCTCAACCATTCACCACCAGCTTCTCCTATCTAGATAAACTAGAATTTTCCAAAACATACCTCTACAAGTATGCTTAGAATAAATTTGGTCTAGGTTGATATGAACATGGGTTGCATTTATTACTTCCAATAAAAACCCAAAAAACTCATGAAAATCATGGCCTCAATGTCACACCACCTACACAATAATCTGACCTACCTCCCGTTATTGTCATTGATTCAAAAATACCATCCTCACCTTCTAATTCACCATTGATAGCTAAGGATTCCAACATCATCCTCCCTAAATTTTTTCATCAACATGATCAACCTCAAACCCCTGACCTATCAAAAGGATTTAGTGACTGTAACCATTCCTCTAACCCATCCTGAGATGATAGGAGATGACTCTCTTACTATTAATAACATTTAGTGTTAGGATGGTGATTCTATTTTCACCTATCTTGGTGCAACATATTCCTCCATCCATAAATCCATACCTCTTGATACTTTGATCATATTGAATGAATCCACCATGGATATCAAATTTGGTACTCTATACAACCCCCAGATTGTCAAGATTGGTCAATCACTAAATTATAAGGATATTAGAGAATTCCCCTCCATATAACATAATAACATAGCATTTTCCTAGTCTTATAATGACATGCTAGGAATCAACCCTCCATCATACCCATGAAGTAGTCACCAACCATGATGCTAATCCCATTAGGTAGAAACTTTGATGAATGCACCCTCACATAGCCTTTATCATCAAAGAAGAGATTCAATGTCTCATGTTTATCAATTTCATTCAACTCATTGACTATCACCAATGGGTCTCAAATATCTTACCGATCACCATAGCCACTAGGGATCTATGAATTTATGTGTAATTTCATTACCTTAACCTTGCATGCCTAAAAGATGACTTCCATTTTCGAAGCATTGATCAGCTTGTTGATCTTACTGTTAGTCATGAGATGTTGTCTCTTGTGGATAGATTATTAGGTTATAATCAGATCCTAATTTCCCCTAAAGATCAATATAAAATCACCTTTATCACCCCATGGGGGACCTTCTTCTATAATTTCATGCCTTTTGGACTAAATAATGTAGGTGCAACCTACCAATGTGCTATGACTTACATCTTCCATGATCTTATCCACAAAACTGTCAAGGACTATATTGATGACCTTCTTGAGAAATCCAAATATTATAAGGATAATTTGGCCATTCACAAGATTATCTTTGAGTGACTCATCCACTACCATGTCCACCTTAACCCTAAGAAGTGTATTTTTGGGGTCTTATTAGGTAAACTCCTTAACTTTATCATCCCCCTTCATGCAAGTGAAGTTGATCCAACCAAAATCAAATCAATCCTTGACATGCCACCTCTAACCCACCTTAAGTAACTCTACAGTTTAGAGGGAAAGCTTTAATCCATTCATCACTTTATCTCTTAGTTCTCATATCTATGCCAATCCTTCCATCACCTCTTGAAGAAGGATGTATTTTTAAGTGAAATAGTGACTGTAAAAAGGCCTTTGATTCACTTAAATATTACCTTTTGTCTTTACTTATCCTCACTCCTAAAGAAGATTAAACTTTCTAACTCTACATCTCTACCACTGACCACTCCTTAGGGCAATGGTCATTCATTAGGATGAACAACATAAAGAATAATCCATCTACTATATCAACCACATGCTTGTAGAGTATGAGAATCAGTACACCCATACTAAGAAACTTTGCCTATATTTGGTCTTTGTGGCCACTAAACTCCACCACTACCTTCTCAACCACAAGACCTATGTCATAACCAACATCAACCCACTCAAGTATATGCACTTGAAGCCATACTAAAACCAATGTATAGCCAAGTGGATCATGATTTTAGCTAAGTTTGACCTTGAATTTCTTTATCATAAGTCAATTAAAGGGTAAGTTATTTTTGACCAATTGGCTAATGCACCATCAGTAGATAATCAACTTCCTTATCTTGAATTCCCTGATGAGTCCATCACAACCCTCTCTCATGTAGACTTAAGTAATGAAGCAACCATGTTCTATGATGGATTAAAGTGTCAATGTCATGGTGCAATTGGCATTATCCTTATCCCCTTCATATTGAACATCTTCTTTTATCCTTCACATTATATTTCAAATGCACTAACACCATGTTTGAGTACGAATCCCTGTAATAAGCCTTCAAACTACATTAGCCTTAGGAGTCAAAACAATCAACATATTTGGTGACTATTAACTATTGGTAAATCAAATTCATGGTTATTATTAGTGTAAGACTGATGTTTTGAAATAGTATGAATAATTAGTTGAGTTACTCTAAGCATCATTAGAACACTACCATATCTAAATGACTCCATGATCCATGAACAATTTTGTTGATACGTTGGCTTCTCTCACCTTTCAAATTATATTTACACCATCTAACTCTAAGCTATTTATCATTATCAACATAATTACCTAACCCTCTTATGTAAAATCAAACTCTCCCACCATCTTTAATGTGGGGGAGGCCCAACCCAACCTTTGGTATTATCATACCTTTAACTATCTAACCCTTCCATCATTCCTTCTGGTCTTTCCAAGAATGCTCTAAGAGAATTTATCCATAGAACCTCATTTTATACCATTCTAGGGGGGCATTATTTATAAATGTGGTTTTGATGGTCTCTTCTTCTACTACCTATATTATCATGAAGCCTCTCATGATATTAAGGAAATGCATGATGGGATGTATGGGGGACACTTTAGTGTCCTATCCATCACTAAATGAATCCTTATCCTTGGCTATTATTAGACTACCCTTAACCAAGACTACTATGATTATATGAAGAAGTGTGTTAATTTTTAACATGCCATTTTACATCATGTACCTGCTATAGTCTTCACGTATCCACAAATTTTTGACCCTTCTCACAATGGGTTTTGGACCTTATTGGTGAAATTTACCCCCATTCTTCATAGAAAAATCATTCTATCATCACTGTGATCAAGTACTTTACTAAATGGGTAGAGGCTATTCCTCTTATCTCGACCAAAGCTAAAAATATTGTCAATTTTATTAACAATCACATCATATGTCGTTTTAGTGTTCCTCACAAAATCATCATCGATAATGGTAAATATTTCAAAAACAAAAAAGTCTAACATCTTTGTGATGCATTCAATATCAAGTTAAGTGTCTCTTCACCCTATCATCCTCAAGCAAATAGATAGGCAAAAGCCTCCAAAAAAACTCTCAATAACATGCTAACTAAAATGCTTAATGGATATGGTCAAGATTGGCATTTACACATCCCCTTTAGCTTATGGGCCTATCATACTAACATTCAAACCCCTATAGGTGTTACTCCTTTCTCTCTAATGAGTAGAGGATATCTTGCCTCTCAAAGTCCAAATTCCCTCTCTTCACATATCCTTGTGATATTTCATCTCTGAGAGAAATTATCATTGAGAATGTTTAACCCAAATTGAGCTACTTGATGCATGTCATTTAGCCTCTCTCACTCATATTCATGTCTAACAAGAACACACCAAATATGCTTATAACAAACACCTTAAAGTGTGAGAATTTAATATCAAAAACCTCATCCTCAAATAAAATCAACATGTCAGCAATATGGGGAAAAGCAAGTGTAAAATTTTTTATTTCAATTGGCTTGGACCTTATATCATAATGCATAAGTATAGATTATGAGCTTACAAGTTATCCTCTCTTGAGGGAAAAATAGAGCCTAAGTCCCTCAATGCTTTGTATTTGTGTCTTTTTTTGTTAAAAAGGATCAAACTCACCTTTTTTCTAACTTAAGCTCATCCCTAGCTTTCAAATCACATTCATCTCCCTATTTTAAGGGAAACCAACTAACACTAAATCATGTGATTATCCATCATAATCATAGCCTAATCTTGAATAATGGGTACCATGCCTCTACCCATGGCATGATTCTCATGGTACTTTCTATCCTTATTATAGGATATATTCCCATGGTTGGGGTTACCTAAACCTCTTTTACACCTAATCATTGTTCTTGTGTTTTTAGTTTTTCCCTCATAAAAGGTGACCCTTTAGGCATAAATAAGCAAGTCCATGACATCAAAATAAAAATCAAAAGAGCCCACATGGGTCATTCCTATCATTCGTAGACTACTCCCTTGAAGGATAACTACAAAAAAAATATCAAAATTGCTTAAAATAAGATAGACTGCTCCTTTAAAGAACAATTACCAAAAGTATTAAATAAATCATACAAACTTAGACCGCTCCCTTGAGGGATGGCTGAGTAAATAATTTGTTAAAGCATGAAAATTTATTGAAAGCTTACCACATCAATTAACTTCCCCAACCCTCCCAAAAAATAAAAAAATAGCAAATAACCCATTATCAAACATAAAAAAAAGAAAAATAATTTTTAAATTTGCAATCAGCTCTCAACAACAAATAATTTTGAAAGCTGTAATCAACTCTCATGTGTAAACTTCCCAAATTGATCAGTCTACACCTATATAACATAGACTTGTTTATATTGGATCTTTGGTAACCTTTAGAAGAGGCATGCTAGTCTCACAAGAAGGTTCCATCTTCATCCACCTCCCTTTTATACACTATAAGCAAGGGATTTATGAGCTTACTTGACATTATGTGATTAAGACACATTTTTAACCAACTAACAAAGGATAATGAAAATCATTTGAAGGGATTATGTTCCTTAAGCCAATCCAGCTTTGATTGTTTTAGTCTTTTCCAAATAAGAAGCATCATGCCCTTTTCTTATCCTCTCATACTGGTTGATATATTCACTTACACATTTGTCTCTTGATTATCTTCTCTTTGTCACATTTGGTTTTGTTATTTAACTTACTCTATGTGATTTAATTTTAAATAAATTGAACATAATCATTGCCACATCACATAACATCATCATCATAATAATAATCAAAATACATAGCATCAAACATCATACTAACATCATAAAATCCATGGAGAAATAACAATAAACAATTTTTCACCACATGTCTAAATCTAAATGAGGAAGCATATACTCATTAAATTTTATCATGAACACCATAATCATATCAATATCATAAACATGATCATCTCAAACATGAAATTAAATCATCACATCCATACACAACTTCATCTAGAACCATAATCATAAATGTCATAAACATCATCCTAGTCATCGACAACATCACATTCTCATCATAATCACATGAGATAACATCAAATCCATAACCCAACATTATCATAAACATGAATAAAGAGACATATCATCACATAACTAGCTTGAGTCCACATTCACATCATCATGAGCATAACCACAATCAATATAAAATCACGTCATAGAAAATAACAGTAAGAACTATGAACCACAAAATATAAATGAGGATCATATATATAAATCGTGAGTCTATAATCACATAAACATCATCATGTATAACAATATATATATATCTCTCAAAATATACATCTCATTATATCATCTCACAAGCCAGTGTCCAAAATCATATACATAATAAGTATAATGTCTCCTAAACAAAACTAAGAACCTAAGGCACCACTACCTCTTAGAGCACCACTAACCCTTGGAGCCTATCCTCTTATACCTGATTGGCCACCTACAGATGTAACCCACTAACTTGGTGTCACTTTACCTGCACCACCTACAATCCTAGCCCTATACTCACCCCATCAGGTCTTGTTTAGACAACACCTAAAGACTATGGCCTCATAAAACAACAACTCCTCCACAGTTACTACATATCTCTATATTGAGATAGAATCTATTGGTCCCCCTAATCTTATACTCTACCTCCTACCTATCAAAGAGAATTTATCTCCTATGTCACTAGAGCTAGCATAACTCTAGCCTGATCTCTCTCACATATGCTTCTTGTGCCTGGTCCCTCTGACCAATCACTACCTACATATCTAGGAAACCCCTTGTACTTATGCCTACTAACCACCTTTATAAACTAGGTAACAATCCATCACCTATTAACCACCATCATCACCACCAATTTTAGTTGAATCATATGTTACCTGGTACCATATAGGGTAACCATCCACAACACTTATATCATCTATCTCTAGCCTTGTTGTTATGTCCTCACTGTCAAGGAATATATATACTTTCAATGGAGTGGGTAGTAGTAGCTCTATATCCTCCCTCTTATACCTAAAGAATACCCTAGGGATACCCTATACCAAGATGAAATATCATCACACCCTATCAAAAGGTATCAGATCTATCTCACTATCCCTCTTGCCATAGATATATCAATAAATCTATAGGGATAGTGTGTGCCTTGCATAGTGCACCAATCTTGGAAACCTGACGTATCGTCTCTAAATCACATCTCTAATAACTAAGGCATTTAGTAAGACTTTAAACTAATCAATATCATGAACCCCTCCACCTATTCTTGAGAGGTAAAAATGATCTCTCCACTTCATAAATCCTATTCAAAATCCCATCTAAGCATACCCCTCCCACAATAACCCCATTAGTTGTAGCACCTAGATGTGCTTACATGCCCAATAATGTAGAATAAACCCCATGCTAATACCATACCTCCTATGGGCTCAAAAATCCCCATATCTCCCTAAAAATCTAAAGCAATATCATAGGTACCCACATAAACAATATGTAACCCAAAAGCATCTCTACTAATACCCCTAACAATAAATAAGGGAACTTTCAATTTCTTGAATCAGGTAATACATAACACGTCACCACTATCATCATCATAGTCAGACACTACCTATCATCTCTAGCCCTTTGGTATAATAGAGTATAGTTTAACCCTCTTGCATGTCACCTAGAAAAATAAAGGTCATCCCAATACAAGAACTTCGTGAACTCATCCCGCTCATCTCTCTTTATGTGATAAATTAACTCCAATCTTGTGTATGTCCTCAGGTAGGATATTCATCTCACCTATCATAAGTAGAAAGGTGTTAGTGTAAAGATCTCATCTCTTAATGATAACCACTATCATCATTTCATCCTATAGCATGTGTTGGTAATGCATCATACCATCAAGACCGATCTCCTCCATATGGGTCCAATCATCAGCAGTCATACCCTGATGAATCTTGTCAAAGATATAGGGTATCAATCTTGCATCGAGATCTTATCCTATTCTTGAAAAAACTGATTATCAAATCTTAGTTCATAGAGTGAAATTCTACCTTCCTTATGAACTTTACCTATTACACCTACCTTGTAATTCTAGTTAATTAAACTTATAAACATTTACCTATTATAGACTATTCCTACCTCTTATCTACATCATTTATCTTAACCTATCACAATCCACCTTTTTACCTCACACACCTAGCCTTACCCTTAAACCATTACCTATCAACCTATGTCATTTGGCCATTCCACAAGCAATGACCCTTAACCATGACCTATTACCCTTAACCCTTACCATTAACTATTACTTGACCATCCCCTTTATGACCTTTACCTAGGGTATCCCACCGCTCTACCTTAACTATTAAATAGAACCTACTACCACTCATATATTTGCCTCAATAGTTGTCCTTAAAATTCAAACCTAACCACTAACACCTAATCCTATCACCCATTACCTATCCACCATCTAGCCTAATGAACACTTACCCTTAACTTTTAAAAAATTATAATTAAAATAACTTGAATACCAATGGTTGACTATTCATATAGTCAACTATTGATAGCCAAGTAACCCTCGACAGTCACTTATCAACCATTGATAGTCAATGGTGATCACCAATGGTCACTGTGGGTGACTGCCAACATAACCTCCAAAACCTACCTCCCCATTTAGCCCATGTAATGACCATAATCACACAAAAAAATTCTACCTATACCTATTTTACCCTTCCCTCACTACCCTACCCTCACCAATTTTGAATTCAACCTCACATATAACCATCAAACTACCAAAACCTAAACCTAGGTCAACCATAATACAAACTAAATAATCTACCATAAACAACAAATTTAAATAAATTACATTTAGAAAAATAAATCTACCATCTACCAATTCAACATGGTACCTACCTTATTTCTTAGCCATCATCAATGAAGAACCCTAAGACATACTACTTGGCCATGTGCCCTACCTTGCCCACCATACATCCTCATCACTCTAACCTTTGGCCTATGTAATCAACTTCATGCACTCAACTACTACAAAACACCATCAAAATTCTATCACAAAATTCCAAGAATCAAAATGCTAAAGTTATTTCACTCAAATGAGCTAATAAGACCCACATCGACACCTTTTATCTCTACCCTTTTAGGGCTAATGCCTAACCATGAATGATTAGGGTGATTATTGATGGTTAACCCTGATGGTCATCCCTAACCATTGATGGTAAGCATTTTGGGTTTCCTCCTTAAAACAATAACTTTTTATACATCCTTTTTTTACCAAAAACCAAATCAAGTGCCCACCATAAGATATTTCCAACTCTAACAGACATGGAAACCACCCTCATTACCTTACCATTAGCCAATTTTAAACTTACATTACCTTATACACACCCAAATAATTTGTGTCTTCATGAGAGCACATCCTACCTTGGATACCCACGAAAGCACTGACCTTGTCTAGGAGACTTGAGTTTATGAGAATATCTAAATCATCATATATGATCATCCAGTCCACTTGTCACTTGTCCTTCTAGTACCAACCTTATTTTTTACTAAAAATCCATGGAAACCTAGTCAATACATGATCTTGGCTATCATACCTAGTCATACATTTTGCATATGTTTGCACTTTAGTACCCAAATTATTAAACCACCAACTCAACACCAACTTAATCATTTATCAAACCCATACCCAATTATTTTTCACCTCATAAAATCCTAGTTTGAAGGGGAATGCCTCCTTTCATGATTGGGGTAACTAAACCTTTGACCTGTACTCCATTTTTGTTTTGCTAATTGTTGATATAAATTTCATATGAAAAATGGGCAAAATGTAGACACTAAAAAACTGCACACTATGGTTCTAAGTGTTAAAACACCCTTAAACCCCCTACAGACCAACCCTAACATTTTGACCCCAAACCAAACCTATATCACACTAACCAACCTTTTTACCCAACTTAGCCTTTGACCTTTGACCACTGAAGATCACCTTAACCTTTGATGGTTAGGCCTAACTACTAATAGTCAGGGTTCTACTACCTAAACAATCAAACTCCTATCAACTCTAGATTAATTTTTTATATTTGTCTTGTCTAATTTGTGTGAAAGCTAATTCATGAAAAAGATAAATTTGAACTAATTTTTGAACATCTTGTCAACATATTGTTTCACCTCTCCTTCCTTCATATAAATAAAGAGGAAGAGAGGGTGAATCTAGGGGCCAAATTAAGCAATCATCATCTAGAACAAAAACTTCTTGCTTTAAAATTTACTTTTATAGGTGTTCTTATAATTATCTAAAAAAGTATCAAGTGAAATCAATAGAGATTTGAAGTGATACCATCCATCAGCCAACTATTATGCACTATTACTCTACCAAAATTGCCCTAGACTCCATCAATGAGTTTATCAGCCAACCACCTCAATTGTTCATCAGATCAAAGATGACAAAGCTAAGTATTTATTTTCAATCATTTAGTTACTTTATTTCTATTTCATAATTAGCCTTACCCAAACCCATCTCTCATAATTCCATTCTATGGCCACATCAAAACAACCTTTTATTGACCTAAACCCAACCCACAGGAACCACCGATGGTCACCCTAACCATCAATGGTATTTCTCACCCATTGATGGTTACCTAAACCACTAATGGTTAACCTAAACATTGACAGTCACCCCAAACGTTGATGGCCACTATGTGACAAAATAATATCAATCCATTTTCACCCACCAGACCTTAACCAAAACTCACTCTCAAATCCTTTACCTGATCATAGAGATTTAACTTATTTTTTAAACCATACCCAACCTATTTTGAATTAATATCAATCTATTTATTGCTATAATTAGTCAATTTTATCTATTCTTTTATCAAGCACATTTTTACTTGATTTTAGTACCTTATATTATTTATGTAAGTAATATAGACACCTAAATCTGTCCATTGATAACCTCCAACCAAGCTTTTGACTAATTTCACCAAAGTGTACAATTTTGCCTAAAAACACTAAACCACATTAAATGAGTTTAAATTTTTATATTTAAGTGACAATTTTGGAAAGAGTATTATTAAATGGAGTAATAAAATTTATGAGCCAGCTACCTTTGATCAAATCATTTCGAGTCAAAATGTTGATTTTACACCTGAGTGCTCTGGATTGCTCTTTTATATCAAATTTCTTGTATGAGATGTTTGTATTTGTGATTGGGTTTTAGAAACATCCTAAATTGGATAATGGATTCAATGCATCTAACATTAACTTCTAATTCCAATCTAGTCAAATTTTAGACCAATAACAAGACATTTTTCTCAATTTGAGTAATTTGTACATAAAGTGCTTAATCATGCTTAAGAGATAATTAATCCAAATCAAGGCCTAATTAATAATTCCATGGAAACTTATTGAAAACTTGTTTTTATAAATGAATATTTAATATCTACATCATCAAGTAACCTCATTTCTTGGGAGGACATCCCTAGGCCATAAATACCACAAATATCAAGATTATGGTCTCCCATGCCTCTTTATTACCTCCCATGCCTCATTAATTTCCATTATTACAAATTCATGATGAGTATAATTATGTATTTTAATTACATAATTGAATTAATCCATGATGACACATCTCAATCTTGAGATGGATGATCTTGGTTGATTCTGGTCATTCTTGAAAATATATAAATAGAGAGGCCATGAACATCATTTTTTCCAAATTCATGATAAGTATAATTATGGATTTTAATTACATAATTCAATTAATCCATGACCACACATCTCAATCTTGAGATGGATGATCTTGGTTGATTCTAGTCATTCTTGAAAATATATAGATAGAGAGGCCATGAACATCATTTTTAAGCTTAATTTGTATAAAGTTATAATGTAGAATTGATTCCAAAAGCTTCATGTAAACTAGTGTTACCATGCCAAATTGATTCCAATCCAAGCCAAGCCAAATCCAAAGGTTCTAAGGAGATATGGAAGTAGCCAAACTTCCATTTCTAGGGACTTCATAAACATAAAACTAAGCAAGACACTACTACAAAGTTATTTGGATCATCTAAGGAAGGTGAAGGAATTCTTATTTTTCCTTACTTTTTAGTTGTGTTTGTCATTTATTTTTGCTACTAAGCTCACCCTAGTAACTATGCATGAAGATGTTAGTTTAGTATGTTTTTAATTTGGTTTCATTCACTAAAATGATACTAATATCCTCTTCTTATTCCAATTCTTAGTTCACATATGGCACACCTGGTGGGATGATCTTCATGAGAGCACAATCCACAAACATTTTTTACATTTCATAGTTTTGATTTTTTTGTTGTTTTTACTTTGAGTAAAAATGGCCAATAAATAAGTCATAATTTTTTATTTACTTAATATTTTTTTCTAACTTTTTGTATGTGTATAGATAAATATGTCATTAATATTATTTAAAAATTTCACAAAAAATTCTTTATATTCCAGAAGTTATGGATGTTTTAGTAACTATCACTTTCTATTTTTTATTTTTTTGGTAAAAATAGTTATAAAAAAATTCATAACTCTTTTTATTGATTTTTTTGACTTAAAATTATTCATAGACGTGCACTCTAGAGTTATTGACAACCTATCAAAATTTTGTAGCAAACTTATCTGTATTTTAAAAGTTATGTTAAAAATATTAATTGCAGGTTTTTATTTTTTATGTGCAAGATTTTATGTGTTGTGTTATATTTTATTTTTAGTCTTATAATTTGTTGTTTTTAGGTGTTCATATATTTAATATTTTTTAAAAGATTTTATTTATATTTGTGTTAACATTTTCTAACCTAACACATTTTATTTCGGGGTGATTCAGCCTTAACGGTAGACAGGTAACCAACAGACTTCAAATTTGTTAAAACATGTTTTAGACCATATTTTGCATGATTTTAAAATGAATTAGGGATTATTGTTTTTGGTGATTAATAAAATATTTAGGTTCTTAAGTGAATCTTTTTATAAGTTATGGTTTTAAAGTTACAAATTAAGACTAAGGGGTCAAAAGAATACCATCGCATCTTTTCCAAACAAGCTATGAAAACTCAAGTATTGAAAAAATGACGTTCTTTATAAGTTAGGTCTTCAAGTATGGTCTTATTGCAAAAACTCAACTTAGAAAACTCAATGCAATATGACGTTTTTTATAAGTTAGGGTTTTAAAGTTACAAATAAAGACCAAGGGGAAAACTTGGAATCAAAAGGCATATAAAGAATGTCATTTTTCAAAGCAATCAAAATGCTCTTCAAGTATGGTCTTATTGAAAAAATCTTAGTCCAAGGCATATAAATAATCTCATCTAAAGTACTCCCCCAAAACTCACAAAAGTATTGGGTGACCTTGACAATGACCCTAAAGTCTTTCTATTTTATGCTTTCTTTATTTCATGTAAACTTGGCTTGCAAGGGGGATGTCATTACCTCCCATGATTTTTTTAGGGAATCTTTGACCAAAGGTTTCACCTCCTAGCATTGACTTCATTTGGCTCGATATTGGAGTTGCACACGAGACATAGTGGTAATTTAGACATCACACTACACTAAACAAACAATAGGATGTAGTGGTTGAAAAAAAGACTAGACCTATTTACAATAAGCCAAGTGATACAGACCTAAAATCTATGCATTTATTTTACATTGTTTGACATGAAAGTCATTATGCAATTGATTCCCCTAGAATTTTCAAAAAAATTTAGATCTTAGATAAATCCCCACTTGTCATGAAAGTATTATAGGTGCAAGGTGCACCTCAAGTTCCATGCCACAATATTGTTATTTGAGAGAAGAGGGGGTGTAAAAACCCTACTATATAATGTGTATTTACTTTTTGATGAACACTTAAAATCCTCTCAAATGATGTATATAGATGGATTATAAAAATACCAAGCAACCTTGTTAGTTTAGGATCTAAGAGAGATTAATTATTTTATTTTATCCTAGATTAAAGTCTTGTTTGGAGTCAAAACTTGGTGTAAACAAATGATGCAAACCAAACACATGGTCCTTATTTTCCTTTTAACAAAGAGCCATTTTGTTTTCAATGTGAAATAATTAAAATTTACCTTGTTTAAAGTTCATCAAAACTTGGAGAGTCATATCATCCACTTTGGCACAACTATGCTACCTAATTGAGTCTAGACCCTTACCAAAATTGTTTAAGTCCTTCATTTATAATCTAAATTCAAAATTTCACCTTTATAAGTCCATAGGGTTGATGCGTTAAGTGGTTTCACCATTTTCACTAAACTTGATGGAACTTAGGTTCAAATTCCAATTTGGGTTGAAGGCCTTTTAAGACTCATGATCATTATTCACCACTTAATGGACTTAAGTCATTTTTTATTAAACACTTGAACTTTGAGTCTATCCACCATAACATTTTGAGTCAATAAAGATAGTGTCATGCTATCAAAATTGTGGGAAACTATCTTTGACTTTGAGTGTTTTTGAAATAAACATTAGCCACACCTTTTAGGTAGTGTAGTATCATTACACTACCTAAAACATTTCAAATATTGTTTCATACACCATCTTGCATAGAGTTCAAATTTGTTCTTACGTTTTTAGACCAATTCGAGTGTACTTTTGTGATCCTTTATCTAGCACATTTATACCATTCACTTTTTTCTAGCTTATTTGTCCAACAAACCAAGTTTTATACCATTATTTGTGAGAAAATAAACTATCTCTAAAGTACTTTTTATTTCATAACTTATACATAATTGATCAAGTTCATGTCCAAAAATGAAATGCTTAGTGTTTGTTAGAAGTATTTAAAATCTATTAGATTAAAACTTTCATCTATTTTAATGTTTAGATTTTGACGTCGTTTGGCCAAGAGTCCTAGTGCATGCCTTGTTTGAGCCTAGCTTTTGATGCTGCATTTATCCAAAAGACCTAGCAACTTTTAATTTCCTAGATTATAATAATTTGAAACACTTTGACCTTAGAGTTTGGCATTTTGATTTTTGTCCTATTTAATTGATCATCTTTGTGTGAACAATGAAACATTGGACATTTAATGCTAGCTTATTTATTTACTAAATTTTTGCATAAACCTTTTGAACCTTTTGATGAATCTAAACCAAGTTTGAACACCATCTATTAAAGACATTGTCCTTTTTAGAGTTTGTGGAATTATTTTACCTTTTTTATTTCAAAGGTATTGACTATGGACCCCAATATGTATTCCTACACTTGTAGTGGATTCATGCACAATCCACGGATTAGTAATGTGGTTGTGTAGGAAAAAATGGTGTAAGACCCCTACATAGATAATATTCCTTATGAGATGGATTCTTATCCCTCTTATAATACTAAATTAGGGGCATAAAGCCAAGATCCCTTAGCTACATATTTGGTTAACACACCACATTATTCATAACAAGACCAAGAATAAACCACATAATACCTAGCTATAATACCCATAGTGGAAAAGCTAGTTTTTCAATAGTCATATTCTACTAATACTACTTTCACATATGATCCATTTTTATTTGAGTGACATTTGTTAGAGAAAAAAGATGAGATTTTGGTTAGAGCCATAGAGGTAGGGCCCAACTTTCCAACAAACTTCCCTCATAAGAATTTACCAAGCCTAGTAAGAATGCCCCATAATATCATTTATGATCAATAAGCTTCTTCTATTAATCCTTTGGCTCTAGTCCAAGTAACATATCTGGACCCTAATATGCCTAACATAGGTAAAAAATTTATGGAAGACAACATATCAAACCTATATGAATCTAGCACATAATTTTAATCAGATGAACATGGTGAGCAAACCTCTTATTGAATTAATTCCTTCAACACAAGTTTTGATAGAGTCAACTGGTCTAGAAAATCAAAGTTCAAACCCATTCATACAAAACACTTTAGTAGACAACTTTTTGCATATGTCTATTATTGAAGAAGTGTCTTCTACTTCTACACAAAATAGTGAGACAAATGTAGTGCATAATATGAAAAGAATATCTAATCCCAATCAAAGTGGTACTAATGCACAAATAACTAGTCAAAAAATGTTCCCATAGTTAATACCATGAGTGGATCATCATACCAAGGAATAGGAGCCTCTGTACCTCAACTATCACCACCTATTTCCCAACCTCAACCCATTGCTTCTTGAAGTGTGTAACCTATGGGATTAGGTAGTCAACCAGCAACCAATGTCATGCCTCAACAATAGAATGTAACAAATCTTACTAAAAAAGTGATGAGTAATATTCCACAACATCAGGCACAATCTAGTGTACTAATGCATCTAAGGATAAATGTATTTCCACCTCAATAAGGGGTAACTAATGTTCCACCTCACAAAGTAATGAAAAACATACCTCTTTAGTCTTAGACTAGTATACCAATCGAAAATCAAATAATGACTAGTCAATAATGTGTAAATATTGGTCAATGATAGATATCAAATATTCAACTTGATTTCACTTCCCCATAGGGATTCATGTAACAAGGAGGCCCCATGTTTCTCAAGTACCTATTAGGCAACCATTGGTTCAAAACGTGCCACAAGTTCCCACTCATCAACAAGGTTCAATTAGTCAGCAACATGTCCCTTTTGAACCACAATAGACATAGTATAGTTATATCCCTCCATCCCAACCATAAAATCCTCCAAGTCAAACCTTCATAGCCAACCCAAACTAGAATATCACATAACCAAATGTGCAATTCTAAGTACATCTTAATCCATGTATGCATATTTATGGTCCATTTCCCAACCAAACTAATATACCCCAATAGATATCTCTATCATGCCATGGTCAAAGTATCCCACATGTGACCTCCCAACATATACCTAAACCAATATTCTCCCTCAAAACAATGTTCCTTCTAGTTTCCTATCCCAAAAATTGCAACAGATGAGGGATGTAATTACTGCCATTCAAGGTAGGAAATAGACTAAAAATTTTAAGTTGGATGAAATGTGTTCTTATCCATTCAACATGGAGTACTTGTAGATACCATTTCCTCTAGGATATGAACCAACCAAATTTGACAAATACAAAGGGAAAGTGACCTTAAGGCTCATTTAACTGATTTATTTGTCACATGTCAACCAATGACATACAACAATATATACCTTTTATTGTTATTTCTAAGGAGATTGGTTGGAAAATCCTTGGAGTAATTTTAAAGTTGCCTAAGAATTTAGTAACAGATTTTGATGATCTTTCTTATAAGTTTGTGAAACACTTCTCCTATAATATCAAACATGAGATTTCATTGGTTAACTTAATAGAAGTAAAGAAGAAAGATGGTGCTAGTTTTACAAGTTATATATAGTGATGGAGAACCTTTGGTATCTATTTCACCCATATTTTACCAGATAAACAATTAACTAGTGTGTTTACTAAAAATCTACTTAGTGAGATAGCTTATCATCTAGAACTACAATGTGCAGATGCTTTCAAGGAGATCATCAAAAAAGGCTTGTTGATTGAGTGAGCACTTATTAATAGATGAATAATCAATCTTATATCAACAAATCAGAATCAAGGTACCAATCAGGGAAGTGGCCAAGACCAACATCCAATCCAAGCGTAAGCATCATAACCAGTATAGGCCAATAACCAAGATAAACCAAATCAATTCAATCATAATAAGAATGTTATGGGTAATGGAGTAATCGAGTCACATCATCTCCAAATAGTGCAAACATCATCTGCACCACCTTTTCAGCTTAATCTTGCCCAATAACCTCTCCAACCAATGTTGTAAGCACAACTAAGACCCACATAACAAATATAGCAACCTTTACCATTACAAACCCCTCCTCCAAAGAGAACTATGCCTATGCATCATGTTTTATAGTGACCTAAGAGATCCTATTGAGTCTATATTTCATAAAATTTCTACTACTAATCTAATTAGTTGGCCTATACCAAAGCATTATCCACAAGTCATTCCTTATCTTGATTGGTACCATGAAAATGAATTCTATGAATATCATCATGTCAACAGGGATAATCTATGAAGATGTGTACAAATTGAGCATTTAATTGAGAATATGTTAGATAATGGGGAGATAACATTGGATAATAGTGATTCCAAATCCAATAAAACTCTTAAGATTTATCAAAACCCCTTTCCCTAACATAACACATAGTAGCAACATAACAATCAAAATTAACAACACTGGCCAGTGCAACAACAAAATCAATAGTATCAAAATCAAAAGACAAACTAGTAGAATCATTAAAATCAATAATAAAGCCCAAAAATTTAGAAAAATAGATAAAACAAGGTTAGAATGGTAACAACTAATAAATCTACCATGTAATTGCACATGACTACAATAGGGTTATAGGTCATATTACAAGGGGTAGATTTAATACCATCTTCATTAATCTTAGAGTGAGCACTAGTCCATAGACCATTAATAAACAATACCACTTAACCAAATTACATGGATAATCCTTCTTTGACTTGGGAATACACATAGGAAAACCAACAAATTAAGACTCCCACTTTTAGACGATATACCGATAACTCACCATTGCCACATGACCACATACAAGTGCACCAACAATAAAGACTTGTCCTATCTAGTCCTACACCTTTCCCAAAATTTATTAGAGATCATGGTCTAGTATCTAATCTTGATTTTGAAATCACAACTTAGAGGTCAAAGATTACTATCCCAGGCCCACAACCATCTACCACTTTACTTATTATATAATAAATCATTAAACCTTGGAACAAAACATTCAATACTGACCAAGACAAGAATTTTGATATTGTGGATTAATTACATAAGATATCAGCACAAATTTCTATTTTTGATTTTCTATGAACATCATTTATCCATAAGAACATCTTGAATGAATTTTTAACCCAATCTACTATTGCTAGTGACATATCCCCTGATAAATTTTAAGCTTTGGTTGGACACTTAGCTCTAGCCTAACAAGTCACATTCAACCAAAGCAATATGTTTTCCCTTGGCCCACTCTATAATAACCCATTATACATATAAGTTTATATAAATTAGCATAAAGTGAAACATGTCCTTATAGACAATGGATCATGCCTCAACATAGTGTCTCTAAAGCTCATCAAGCTTCTTGGGTATATAATGGTAGATCTCCAACTAGAAATGATAACCATCAAAGCCTATGCTAATCAAGAAAGAGAATCATAAAGAACCATTAGTTTTCCAGTTATCATTGGGCCTATGACCCATGATACACCTATCCATGTGCTTGATCTTGAGTTATCATACAATATGCTTCTAGGAAAGCCTTGGTTACATGAGATTTATGCAATCTCGTCAATGCTACACCAATGTATCAAGTTTTCTCACTCAGGGATGGAAGTGAATATTCTAAGAGATTTAAACCCATATGAACATTACAAACATCTTAAGGCTAGATTCAAAGCTATATTTATAGGTATAACATGAATCAAAGTTCCAAGAAAGATAAATGAAAGGTTATACTTATTGATCCTTCATCAGATAATTGCATAGATCCTAATACCTTGGATTTCCTTTCCCACATACTGCCTCCTGAAGCTTCTAATCATTTCACCATTTTAGATAATGGACTAAGAGAGTATGTGACCCATGATACATTTCATATTTCCAATTTTCCTCAAAATTTTAAAACCTTTGGGTGAGTTAAAGTCACCCCACATATGCATTGGTAATGAAAGAACAAAGATAAGGGACCTATCACATTTGTATCAACATCTAGCCTAGAATCTAATCCTCTTGAAGGGGATTAATCATAGTTATACAATGATGACCGAGTTGATTTTTATAAAAGTTCAAAGTATATTATTCCCAATAGGATCATGGAACATCACAATTATGAATGAAGAGGCCTCAGACTAAATAAAAAAGGAACCATCGAGCCAATTTCCATGACTAAGTGTGAAAGACCTTATGGACTTGGATTTAAACCACCTAGGGGTGACCCCACATATAATATTCAAATTCCATCACCAACACCTAGTAAGGATGATGTCAACAGTGAAGCAGAGTCTGATCACAACCTCACCTTTGATGACCTAGTTAAGACTAACCTATTCAATACCAATGCCATTTGTACCCTTACCCTAGTCATTCATCACAACCCATTACCATTATACTATCCCCAACTAATAGATTGGGACTGACAAGAATAGACTTTGTGAATTGATGAGTTTTAAAAAGATGATGCATTCTATGAATTTTAGGTCTTAGAGACAACATTTCATTGGGAGATCGCAAATCAGGATTCTCAATCACATTATATCTTGAAGCCTATTTTGGAGAATGGGTGGACACCCTTAACCAAAAATAAGTAAGTAAAACATTGAGGTCCTAAAGTGAAAACCTCTTTAAGGTATTTTCTAACCAAAGAAAAAGTATAAATGATAGTCTAGTCATAAAAACTTGCTTCATGCACCATTAGATGGGGGTGTTCATTCTTCTTCAAATTTAGACCAAGAGACCACCAATGATAAACTTGCCTATAGATTTGAGTTTAGCTTTTCAAAACAAGTATTAGATCAAATTATTTAATAATTTCCAAATATTTTTATCACATGGCTAGATTTCCCATTGGGGGACTCATATTCATCATGCCTAAGAAATGTCGAAGTGCAAGTCCTAATAGAGGACCTTGATATAGTCCAATAGTTCAAGTCTTTGGCTACTATCCTAGAAGACGGTTTGACCCTTGTAATTAAAGATATAATAGAGGTAAACATCAATACTCTATTAGAATTAAAAAGGATAAAATTAGATGCATCCCTCATTAAGGAGGAACATGAAGTCTTTATAGCTCTGTTGAGATAATTTGTTGATATCTTTGCATGGGCTTATTTTGAAATGCTAGGGTTGGACTGTGCTTTGGCTCTACACCACCTAGTGGTCAATCTTAATACCAAATTGATGAAACAAAAGCTATATAAGATGCATCTTGCTTTGCTATCTTGATAAAGAAATAGTTGGAAAAACTCTTAGAAGTAGGTTGTATCTCTTCCATTGACTACTTATAATGGATATCTAATATTGTACCTATTAGAAAAAATCTTAAAGGAATAAAAATCTATACTAATTTTCAAGACATAAACAAAGTTGATCCTAAGGATGACTTTCCATTGCCTAATATTGACATGATCATTTACTCCATGATAGGTTATGAAATTATTTCACTCATAGATGGCTTTTCAATATACAACCAGATTAGAATAGCACCAAAAGACCAACATAAAATAGTATCCACCACTCCATGGGGAAAATTTTGTTATCAAGTGATGCCATTTGGTCTTAAAAATTATAGAGCTACATATCAAATGTTTGTGACTATCATATTCCATGATATGATGCATGATATTGATGAAGACTATATCGATGACATATTAGGAAAATCTAAAACTAGGGTTGAACATCCAATAATGCTACATAGGATATTTAAAATATTGAAAGAGTATAAAGTTAGACTCAATCTAATTAAATTTGTGTTTTTTTTAATCTCAAGGAATTTATTTGGCTTCATTTTGTCTTGTAATGGCATTAAAGGTGATTTGGGCAAATTTCATGCTATAATCAAGATACCACCACTAACCAATTCGAAGCAACTCTATAACTTGTAGGGCAAGATACAGTCAATTCGATGCCTCATCTCTTAGTTAGAAAAAAGAGTGTCATCCATTTGCACATATTTTGATGAAGGAAGTTGCATTTCACTAGGATAACCACTACCAAATAGCTTTTCAACAACTTAAGGACTATCTAGTTAATCCACTTGTTTTGTTACCTCTTATGCTAGGATAGTCATTCTTGTTATACCTATCTAATACTAACAATGCTCTATGGGAACTCTTTGCTCAACATGATGAAAATTTAAAATAGCATGATGTATACTACCTAAGTCATACCTTGGTCACATATGAACATAACTATGCACCTATTGAAAAAGCTTGCCTGGCCATGGTCTTTGTAGTTCAGAAACTACACCATTACATGTTGAATAATAAGACCATGGTCATTTCAAAAGTATATCCACTTAAGTATATACTATCTAAAATAAATTTAAAAGATATAATGGCTAAATAGATCATGCTTCTTAGTGATTTTTGCATAGAGTATGCCAATCAAAAGGTAATCAAGGGACAAGTTCTCGTAGATCAACTTGCTGAAGCACCTCTTGTAGACACAAAGCCACTCACATTTCATTTCTTTGATGAATCCATAATGACCATCATTGACACACATCTTTAGGATCATCAATATAATTTTTATTTTGATGGTTCATTTTGTAGCACATGGATTGAGGGCAAGCCTCTTATTTATTACACCATAATGGGATCTAATCCCTAAGTCATTCAAAATAACCTTTCCTTGTACAAAAAACATAGTTGATTATGAAGCAATTATTACAAGACTTTGATAGGTATTATAATGGAATATGCCTCATCTAAAGGTTCATGGTGATTCTTAATTAATCATCAATCAGGTCACACACCATTTTCAAACCAAAGATGATAAGCTAGTTCCATATAAGGCTTTGATCAATACCCTAAAAAAACAAATTAAAAATATCCAATTTGAGAATATACCAAGGTCTAGTAATATAACCATAGATGTTATGGCTACTATTAGCTCTCTGATTCAACAAATAGACAAAGATAGAGAATATCAGTTCCTTATTTAGAATTTGTTCTCACCAACTCATGACCCTTTAACCATTGTAATAATTTTTAATATTGTTGGTCCTAATTCTATATGGTACTCAAACCTTTAAAACTACATTCATGACCAAGTTATAACACCTAACCTATCTCAAAAACAAAACAAATCCTTTATTCATCATTTCACTCATGATACTCTACTTGGATCCACCCTTTATTATCATACTTTTGATAGAATTCTGCTTCATTGTTTAACTTCAGTAGAGTCTACACTAGTGTTAAGAGAATTTCATGGAGTACGTGAAGCTCATTCTATTAGGGTAGTCATATCTAAAAATATCTTTCATACTGGTTATTATTGGCCCATGATGGATGTAGATGTAGTTTCATATGTAAATAAGTGTGACAAATGTTAATGACATGCTAATCTGATTCATGCCCTAGCACAAACTCTAAAATTGATGTTGACACCATGGCCATTTTATACATGGGGACTTTATCTCATTAAAAAGATAAACCCCACTTCATCTAATGGCCATAAACATATCCTTACCTCCACTAAGTGGATTGAAGCTATACCCCTCACGTGACTAGAAAGTGAATTTCCAAATTTATCTTTAACCATCTTATTTATCACTATGATATCCCCTCTGACATTATATTTGATAATAGAGGATCATTCAATAACAATGATGTAGACAAACTATGTACTAAATATAGTATCACACAACATTTTTCTACAACATATTACCCTCAAGGTAATGTTTAGGCTGAAGCATCAAATAAAACCATTTTCAATAATCTTAAAAAGATTGTCAATGATGTTGGTCATGATTGGTAACTATAGATATTACCTACCCTTTTGGAATATCATACCAATCATCATACTCCTATAAGAGCCACTCCATACTCACTTGTTTATGGTAATGAAGCCATCCTTCTTATTGAGGTCAAATTGCCTTCACTATGCATATCTTTTAAACATGTCCTAGATGATCATGACTATTGAGTAGCTCACCTGAAAGAGCTAGACCTACTTGATGAAAAATGCTTAGTTATGCTAAAAAATCCTTAGCATATTAGAACTAACTCAAAGGCAACTATAATAAACATGTAAAATATAGAAAATTTGAATTTGGTGATCTGGTTCTTAAAGAAAACTAAAAGAATACCATATTTTACAAGAAACATAAAGGTAAATTCAAACCAAACTAGATAGGGCCTTTCATCATTACTACAGATTATGGATCTAGGGCATATAGGCTTTCCACACTAGATGGAGATGAACTTCCTAAGCCAATGAATATTATTCACCTCAAGCGGTACTATGCTTGAGCACCAAGGTGTATTATCTATAAAGACCATTTCAATTTTGCCATTTTATCACTATTCATCTTTGTGAAAAGATCATTTTATCCATCCTCTTAGCCTTATACATTTTACCATTCTATTCTATCGACCAGATGTGTTCTAAAGCCTAGCCTATTTGACCTTGGTTTTTACCATTCATTACACATTTTAGCATCAAGGAATTTGATCAGTTTCATTAATTGTTTCAAGTACTTTAGATGGATATCATATTTTTGAGTAGTATGACAAAAAATTTGGTAGTTACATCATTTATTATTCCTTTCTTATCACCAGTCTTGCTAATAATTATAACCACCTTTAGCCAAATTAGTACCATCAATCTATGATGTTATGTCTTAGTTATAATCACCTATGGGCAAACTAGGAGCAACATTTGTTTATTAATTCTTGACATACTACCTTACCACTTCCTATGTCATACTATGCTTTTTTACCATCTATGCCTATTTTGTTTGAATTAACTGCTACACTAGTCAAATTCCTTTAGTCTAGGGTAGAACTATAGTGACTTGAGTTCCTACTCTGGGACTATGTAGGTAGCACTCGATACTTGTTGAGGTTACCTCAGTAACCCCCTTACCACGCTCTCATCATTTTTCTAGAAACCTCATTTTGAATAGTCACCATTTTACAACAAACCTAAGTTTGAATGCTCTTGCCATTTTGTGATCTTGAACTATTTACTGTCTTTTCATTCTTGATCAAGTTGAGATACTTCAAAATGCCAAAAAAAATTGTAAAATCATTAGAAAAACCAAAAATATTTGACCACTTTTTTGCTTTAAGGATTCTGGGAACCCTTACTAAGTTGTAAGAAAACCACTTGTCACTTAATTTCCCCATCCTTTTTGGCCTTTTCTCTCATGCACTTGCCATTTTGCAAGACCATTCCTCTTCTTCTATCACATCCATTCTAATTTTTTTATCAGTTATCACATTCTTCCCATTCCTTGGGAGAGCTACATTTAGCTTGAATTTTTTTATTGGATATTACATCCATGAAACTATGTAGGTAGCATCCACTTGCCTAGTGTGTATGGAGACAACTTAGCCACCCCCTTCCTTTTCTTCTATTTACCCATTTTTCTCATTTGTTAAGTTGTCACCTACTTTTTAGGGCCAATGTTTATATGGTTTCTATTGCATTATTTGTTTTTTTGTCTCTACTTATGTTATTTGTTTGTCTGATTATTTATTTGCTTTCAACACTATTACCTTAATTTGTTTATGTGTGTTCATTGGGTGATTCCTTGCCCACAATTATACTTGAATCCATCTATATTCATATGTTTACATTGTCATCATGATTTCTTTCATTAGTACATTAGTTTATAGAGTATTGGATTATAGGAGTTAGTCCTTATGCATATTTTGGCCAAGTCCTCATCATGTTATACCATGATGCCTACCAACATGTCCTACAACAAACCTCATCTTCAAGAAGTCTATTCAGCAATGGCATGATCAACATGTCTTTGACATCGACATATTGATTCAATGTAAATCATATCTCAAATAGAGTAATTAACCACAAAAGAATTTCAACATTTATTACTTCAGATGAGTATCTCCTTACTATTAGGTTATTCCAATTCATCATTACCCTCTACATTAAGTTATTATCATCCTTGGCCAAGTTTATCATGTTTTCCATAATCTATGTCTAATGATTATTACCATATATGGGAAAATCATTGTATAATATCCCACCTACATTTATTAATGATTATAACAAACTTTGGGCAAACAATTGTGTTCTCACCATTTTACTTTTTTTTGCAGATATAGGGGCATGTTGTTATCTTGTGTGTCTATCCTAACTAGGGTAGCTCCATATTTTTAATGATTATAACCACCTTTGGAAAAATCATTGTGTTAGCATACCACATTGCCACTATTGAGGTATAATGCTTATAACCACATTTGGATAAACCATTGTACACCATCCCACTTGTATTCTCAATAATTTTGACTACTTTTTAAAAATAATTATGTTTTTACCCCATTATCTTTCCTTTCTCTGGTACCCTCATTTCACTTCTTATCGAGGGACCATTTACTAACCTATTTATGCCAACCATTTCCTCAAGGGGGTAAACCATCATATAGTTAGTTTATCATGATTGCAGTTGTAGGCATACATGACCTTTTCATTTTTTGAGAAGATGTTACTATGATTATAAATTACAATCATTTTCCAAATAAGGGCAAACTGTAGACACCTAAATCTAGCCACCAATAACCTCTAACCAGGGTTTTGACCAATTTCCACCAAAGTGCACAATTTGGCCCAAAAACATTAAAGCACATTAAATGAGTTGAAATTGATATATTTAAGTGAAAATTTTAGATAGAGTATCATTAAATGAAGCAATACAATTTATGGGTTAGCTAACTTTGATCAGATCATTTTGAGTCAAAATGCCAATTTTGCACCTGGGTGCTCTGCATTGCTTTTCTATATCAAATTTCTTGTATTAGATGTATGTATTTTTTATTTGGTGTTGGAAACATCCTAAATGAGATAAAAAAATCCAATGCATTTAACATTGACTTCCAATTCTAATCCAGTCAAATTTTGGACCAATAACAAGGCATTATAATCATTTTGAATAGTTTGTGCACAAATTCTTTAATCATGCTTAAGAGCTAATTAATTAAAATAAAGGGCTAATTAATAATTCTATGGAAACTTATTGAGAACTTGCTTTTATAAATTAATATTTAATATCTGTATCATCAAGTGACCTCATTTCTTGGGAAGACATCCCTGACCATAAATGCCACAAATATTAAGATTATGGTTCTCCCATGCCTCTTTATTACCTCCCATGCCTCATTAATGTCCCTTATTACAAACTCATGATGAGGATAATTATGGATTTTAATTACATAATTCAATTAATCCATGACCACACATCTCAATCTTGAGATGGATGGTCATGGTTGATTCTGGTCATTCTTGAAAATCTATAAATAGAGAGGCCATGAATAACATTTTTAAGCTTAATTTGTGAAAAGTTATAGTGGAGGATTAATTCCAAAAGCTTCATGAAAACTAGTGTTACCATGATAAATTGATTCCAAGCCAAGCCAAAGCCAAAGCTACCAAGGAGAGATGGAGGTAGCCAAGCTTCCATTTCCAAGGACTTTATGTTCACAAAACTGAGCAAGCCACTACTACAAAGGCATTTGGAGAATCCAAGGAAGGTGAAGAAATTCTTGTTTTTCCTTACTTTTTTTTTTTTTTTTTGTCATTTATTTTTGTTACTAAGTTCACCCTAGTAACTAGGCATGAAGATGTTACTTTAGTGTGTTTTTTTATTTGGTTTCATTCACTAACATGATACTAATATCCTCTTCTTAGTCAAATTCCTAGTTCACAAGTACTTTATCTTTCAAAAATTCATCATTTAAAAGTGTGGATTGATAGCCTCTAAGGAAGCTTATGCTTCTTCGATCTAGGTTGTTAGGAAATCCACCCTAGTATCTAACTACTCAAACCATTTATTTGAGTGATTTTTTATCTATAGGTCAGTCCTTCCAAGATAAAGAGGACTATCTATAATCACCTAGATCAACACGTGCACAATATATGAGGTTTTTTAACCATACCCTTCTCAAGTTTATTTTCTCTTCCTTTCAATGAATATAAGTGAATTTTCTTTGAAATAGACAGAATAGAAGAAAAAGAGGGGGGTGGTTGAGTTGTCTCCATATGTACTAGGAAAGTGGATGCTGCATAAATAGTTATATGGATGATATATCCAACAAAACCTTAGGCCGAATGTCATTCTCTTAGTAAATAGGAATCAAATGATGATAAGATGAAAACATGATGGTTGTGATAGAAGAATATGAATACTCATAAAATGGTGAGAATGTGAGATAAAAAGGCCAAAAAATATGGGGAAACTAAATGATACATGATTTCTTATGACTTAGTAAGTGTTCCTAGAATCCTTAATGTAAAGAAGTGGTCAATGTTTATGGTTTTTATAAATGTTTTTGTGATTTTGGAGTATCTCAACTCAATCAATAATGATGAGACATTAAATAGTCCAAGCTCATAAAATAACAAGGGCATGGAAAACTTGAAATGGTTTCTCATAAAATGGTGAGATTTTGTTGTCAAGGGGGATTGAGCTGACTTGAACAAGCATTGATCATGACCCACAGAGTCTTGAAATGGCCTTAGTTCATAGTAGTTCCAACTTACAATAGAGGAATCTAGCTAATTTGGTATCCAATTCAAATAAAATAGGTATAGTTAGTATGATGTCATAGTAAAACATAGGAATGGCTAGTTGGTATGTTGAGGCACAATAAACAAATGTTTCCCCTAGTTTGCCCACAGGTGGTTATAACTAAGATACAACTAATGAGACTCATGATACTAATTTTCCCATAGGTAGTTACAATTAGTAACAAGATCAATGAACATTGACTTTCTATAGTAGACAATATAATCAAACTCACATAAACAAACATGATTATAAGGGAACAAAAAATAAAGGATACAACTGCCAAAACTTCCATCTTACTACTCCAAAAATATTACCTCTATTTGGAATGCTTGAAATAACTACTAAAATTGATCTGATTCTTTGTGTTGAAAATGAAACCAATGTATGAACCAAGGTCAAATGGGATAGGATAGGATGTGAACAAAATAATTGAGATCAATAGAATAGGATGGTAGAATGGCTAAATGATAGGATAATGATAGGGTAGTAAAATGATAATGGTACCAAGAAGAATATTGATAATATGGTATAACTTAAAATGGTCCTTAGAGATAATACATCATATCACTCAATAAAAATACCACTTGAGATGTATAATTTTCATAAGCTCATCAAGTTCATCCCCATCTAGTGTGGTGAGCATGTATGCTCTTGCACCATAGTTGGCAATAATGATGAAATGACCTACCTAGTTGGGTTTGAACTTGCCTTTATACTTCTTATTCATTATGTTATTCTTTTGGTTTTATTTGGGGATAAGATGATGAAACTCAAATTATCTATGTTTCATGCATTGATTATAGTGGCCATGGAGCTAGTTATGATATACTTTAAGATTGTTCACTATGTCCATGCATTTCTCATCAAGTAACTCTAGGTCTTGTAGGTGAGTGATGTAATAGTCTTCATCATCCAGGACATGCTTCAAAGAGATGTGTAATAATGGTAACTTGATCTCAATGGGAAGAATGGATTCAATACCATAAACAAATAAGTATGGACTAACTCCCATGGGGGTGAGGTGATTGGTATGGTATGTCTAGAGGTTGCAAAATATTTAAAGGTGCCAATTGCAAGTGGTATCATTGATAATATTTTTAAGGATGTTGATAATGGTTTTGTTTGATGCTTCAGCCTAACCATTACCTTGAGGGAAATATGCCATGGATAAATATGGGGTGATGTTATATTTAACACATATATTTTTGGCATCTCTATTATTAAATTATCCTTAATTATCAGATGTAATGTCAAAAGGGATATTATAGCAGGAGATGAGGTGGTTGAGGATGAATTTGGACATTTGCTTTACTATCATCTAAGTGAGGGGTATAGCTTCAACCCACTTATTGAAATATTTAGTGATGGTAAGGATATGTTTATGGCCAATTGATGAGGTGGGTTTTATATTCCCAATGAGGTTGAGGCCACATGTAGAAAATGTTTATGATGTCAACAATGGTTTTAAAGTGTTGGTGGGGGCATGAATCAGATTAGCATGTCATTGATATTTATTGAATATTTTAGCATATGTAGTTGAATTTACATATATTGTTAGCCAATAATGCCTAATACATAAGATATTTTTGGATAGGATAACCCCATTGGTGTGGGATCCATATACCCCTTCGTGAACTTCTCATAATGTTAGTAGAGATTCTACCAAAGGTAAACAACAAAGTAAAGTTTCATCAAAACTACATTGGTATAGGGTTGATTCAAGTAAGGTATAACATTGGGAATTGTGGATGAAGGATTTGTTTTGTTTTTAAGATAATTTTGGTGGTAAAACATGGTCATGTAAATAATAACATAGGCCTGAATAATAAATAGAGTTGGGACCATCAATATCATAGATCGTTGTGATGGTTGATGGTTCATGATCTGACATGAGTAGATTTGCAATGTGAAACTATTATTCCTTAGTTTTATCCATTTTTTGAATAAAATATATAATGGTATCCATGGCATCTATTATTTTTTATAGCCCTTAGTATATGCTTAAACTGGATGCCAGTAATCTATTGCTTTAAAGTGTCAACCATGGCCTTGTAAGGAACCAAGTTGTTATCTTTGGTATAAAAGTGATATGTAACCTAATTGATGATTAACTATGAATCCTCATAAACCTTTAGATGAGATATGTTCTATTATAATGCATGTTGAATCCTATGATTAGTGCTTCATATTCAGCCATGTTATTGGTACAATGAAAGCTGATTATAAATGACTTAAGGATTAGATCCCTTTGTGGCCTTATAAATGAAAGGCCTACCATCAATCCATGTGATGAAAATGATCAATAAAAATATAACTTATAATGTTTATCTTTAAGAGGTGTGTCAATGATGGTCATTATGGATTTGTTAAAAAATTGGAATGTGAGTGGCTTTATGTTTGCAAGGGGTGATTCAACAAGATGATCTACAATAACTTGCCCCTTGATGGATTTTTGTTCACATACTCTATCTCAAACTAACTGAGAAACATGATCCATTTGTCCATACAACCTTTTATAAGTTATTTTTGATAGTAGATACTTGAGAAGATCTACTTTTGATATGATTATGGTCTTATTGTTCAACATGTAATGTCATAGTTTCTAAGCTACAAAGACCATAGCGAGACAAGATTTTTTGATGGGCATATAATTGTGTTCATACACAACCAGTGTATAACTTAGATAGTAAACTACATGTTATTTTCCATTATCAATGTGTTGAGATACAAGTTCCCTTAGGGCTTGATCTATATTGGTAGATATAAAAGGAATGGTTTTCCTGGCATATGAGGTAATATAATTGGTGGATTTGTAAGATAGTCATGTAATTATTGAAAATCTTTTTGATAATCATCATCCAAAATAAATGTTACAACCTTATTTAATAGGTATGTAAATGGATGACACTTATCAACCAATTCTACTATGAAACATCTAATGGATTGGATCTTAACATGCAAACTATGGAGCTGCTTTAGATTGGTTAGTGGTGGCATCTATGTTATGGATCATAGTTTCATAGGATTGACTTTTATGCCCCAAAAATATAAAATGAATCTAAGAAATTTATTGTAAGTAACATAAAAAACACATTTCTTAGGGTTGAGTCTAACTTTGTATTCACATAGTCACTCAAATATCCTCTTCAATGCTATTGGATGATCATCGCTAGTTTTAGATTTGCATATTATGTCATTGATGTAGTCCTCAACAATGCCATGTATCATATCATGAAATATGGCTATCATAACTATTTTATAGGTGGCTACTACATTTTTAAATCCAAATGGCATAACTTGATAACAAAATGTTTCCCACAGAGTGGTGAACATTGTCTTGTGTTGGTCTTCTGGTACTATTTAGAACTAATTATAGACTAAGAATCCATCCATAAGTGAAAGCATCTCATTAATTGATATAGAGTCAAAAATCATGCCAATGTTTGTCAATGAAAAGTTGTCCTTTGGAAAATATTTGTTAATGTCCCTAAAATTAGTGCAAATTTTGATTCCTTCTAGGTTTTTACTCACTGTCACCACATTGGAAATCCATTCAGAATAGTCGATTAGCCTAATAAATCATGCTTCCAAGAGATTCTCCAACTCTTTATATACCAATATAGTAATGTGAGGATTTATTTTTCATAAATTTTTCTTCACTGGTTTGGCATACGGATGTAGCACAAGTTGGTGAATAACCAAGGTGGGGTCTAAACCAGGCATGTCAGAATAGGCCCATGTAAATATATCAACAAATTCCCTCAATAAGGATGTAATGACTTCACTCTCCTCCTTAGTGAGGGAAATACCTAATTTTATCCATTTTAGGTCATCTATAGACCCTATGTTTACCTTTGTTATGTCTTCACTAGAAGATTTGAACTATCTTCAAGAATAGTGGGAAAAAATTTAAACTATTTGGCTATGTCAGATTCCTCTATTAAGACTAGTTCTTAAAGTTCTCCTAGGCATGATGAATTAGAATATCATAATGGGAGGGATTGACATGTTATAAATGTTTTTATAAACTCTTGAATGATGTGAGAAAATTCTTATTTCTCTTCAAGATTGAATTCAGATCTATAGACAAGTTTGTTAGTGTTGGTATCTTGAATGACTTGATCAAAATCCTATGTTTCTTTAAAACTAAACTCAAAACCATAGACAAGTTCATTGTTAGTGGTCTCTTGGTCTATATTTTAAGAAGGTTTAACACCCCCATCTAATGGCACCTAAAATAAATTTTCACCTCTAGACTAGCCTCTATATTTACTCTTTCCTTGGTCCAAAAGTGCCTCAAAGAGGTTTACACTTTGGACCGTAAAGTTTTATTTATTTGTTTTTGTATAAGGGTGGTCACACACTCTCCAAAATAGGCTTCAAGATCTAGTTTTATTGATAACCCTAATTTATGTTCCCCCAATGGAACATTGTTCCTAAGGCTTAGAAAATTGTAGAAGGCCTCATCATTCAAAACTCATCAACTAGTAAGTTGGATTCTTATTGCCCCCAATCTATCATATGGGGATAATACAGTGGTAGTGGATTATGATGAATGATTATTTGAAGGGTATAAATGGCATTATGTTCAAATAGGTTGGTTTGGTTTAAGTCATTGAATTGGATATGATTGGACTTTTCTTTGCTTTCGACATTGTCATCAATAGTCATTGGTGATGGAACTCGAATAAGATACATGGGGTCACTCCTAGGTGGTTTAAATCCAAGTCCATAGGTTCCTTTATACTTATTCATAGAAACAGGATCAAGTGTTTCTTATTAATTTGTTCTGATGCCTCTTCCTTCATAGTCTTGATTTTTCATGAACCTATTAGGAATATGATACTTTACATTTTTTAAAAAATTAGCTAATTTTTCATTATACAATCATGATTCATCACCTTTGAGAGGGTATTTATCTTATCCAAATAATGGTATGAAATTGATAGGTGTTGGACTTTGTTGATTGCCTTTGCCCTTTATTTATCATTACATGAGTAGTTTTGCTTTTGGTCTTCCAAAGGACTTTAGATTTTGTGGAAGTTTTTGAATGTGAAAGGTGTCATGCATAAAATATTCTCCTGGCCCATTATCTAAGATGGTATAGTAATTAGACATTTTAGGAGGTGGTATGTGGGAAAGTGAATCAAGGGTATTAGGGTTAATACATTTTGCCTCAAGAAAATCAATAATTATAGCTTTCCCTTTGTCCTACTTGGTGACTAGATTCATACTAAAATGGTAATTGTAGCTATTGAACTTGGCCTCTAGATGTTTGTAATGCTCATATTGATGCAAATATCTTGGAATATTAACCTCCATCCCTAAGTGGGAAAATTTTATACAATTGTGTAATGTTGATGGGATTATATAAATCTAATGTAACCAATGTCTACCCAAAAGCATGTTATATGACAAATCAATATCTAACACATGGCAAAGTGTATCATGGATCAAAGGCCCAATGATAACTAGAAAGTTAATGGTGCCTTGTGATTCTCATTATTCATTTTCATAAGCTTTGATGGTGATTATTTATGCTTGGAGATTTGTTAATTTGTACTCAAGAAGCTTGATGAGCTTAAGATATGCGATATTCAAACCTGATCCATTGTCTATGAGGACACATTTCAATTTATACCACTTTATGTAAAATTCAATGTACAATGGATTATTGTGATGTGGGTTAAGGGATGACATATCACTTTGGTTGACGGTTATTTGTTGGGTTGGAGATAGATGTCCAACCAAAGCTTAAAATTTATTAGGAGATCTATCATTTGGAATTATGAATTGACCAAAGAACTTTGTCAAGATGTTTTTGTGAATAGTAAATCTATGCAAAAAATCTAAAATAGAGATTTGTGCTAGTGTCTTTTGCAACTATCCCACAATGTCAAACATCTTTACTTGGACAGTGGTAAATGGTTTGTTCTAAGGTAGAATGGCTGGTTGGAAGATTGATAAAGTGGTAGATGGTTTTGGGCCTAGTATGGTAATATTTGACTTTTGATTTATGATTGCATAATTAGGATTAGGTACAAGACCATTTTTGCTAACAAATGATGATGGAGGGGGACCAGATAGGATAAGTATTAGTTGATGACGCACTTATGCATGGTCATGGGATAATAATGAGTTATCAATATAAGGTCCTAACATGGGAATCCCTTCTTGCTAGTTCACCTGTGTATGGTCCCAAATTAAAGAATGATTACCAAAATGGTTTGGTTAATTTGGTATGATTATAAATGATCTTGTTTAACTAATACTTGGTTTAGGATTAATGGAAATGGTGGTAATGCGACCTCTTGCATTATGACCTAAAACTGAGTTATAGTCAAGTGCAATTACATTGTAGGTCTATTAGTTGTTACCATTTTGAGCTTGGTTTTATCCATTATTTTGATGTTATTAGTTATGTTGGTTTTACTGCTAGTTTGGCCTTGGTTGTTGGTACTATTTTTATTGATGTTTCACTAGTCATTGTTGTGGTGGTGGTTGTTGTTGTTATTAGTTGTTATGTTGGGGAAAAGGATTCTGATAAGTGTCAAGGCTATGATTAGAGGTGGAAGCTCCATGATCTAATATGATCTCTCTATTTTACAACATATTTTGAATTACATTTCTAATTTGAACATAATGCTACAAAGTATGTCCATTAACCCTATGAAAATTGTAGAATTATTCTAGCTTGTACCAGTCTAACATGTCAACACCCTTATGAAATTATTCTTTTAGAATAGGTCATATAATCAAAGTAGTTATTATGAGCTTGTGAAATACTGATTAAATGATCTCTTCAAGGTAAATAAAAGCATGATGATTTAATATGGTTCTCCTTGGAGGAGGGTTTTGAAAAGGCATTGGTTGTTGCATTTTTTGTGTTGGTCTAGGTTATTGTGCTTGATGTGTATACTATGATTGTTGAAAAGGTTATTGGTTAGGAGTAAGTTGGAAAGGAAATAGAGGCTAATCAAATGATTATTCTACCATTTGGACATGTCTTGACTCTATAAATCCATTCCCTACAACATTTTTGTCATGATTGAATTGTTTGGGTCTATCATTATTATTAGCATGTGTTGCTTGTGATGCTTGCACTTGGATTAGATGTTGGTTTTGGCCACTATTCTGGTATTGATTATAGCCATTATTCTAATTTGATGAGGTTAGTTTAATGATCCATTTGTTAATAAGGGCTCATTCAATCACTAAACCTTTATTGATGATTTCTTTGAGTGTATGCGCATATTATAAGTCTAGATAGTAAGATATCTCACTATGTAGATTTTTGGTAAACATAATAGCTAGTTTTTTTTTGGTAGACTGTGGGTAAATCAACTTGCAAGGGCTCTCCATTTATATAGATAACTTATGAAGATTTCACCTTTTTTTATTGTTTTAAGTCTACCATTGAAATCTCATGCTCAATATTGTAAGAGAAGTGATACACAAACTTGTCTAAAAGATCATCAAAATCAAAAACTAAATGGTTTGGTAATTCTAAGAAGCATTCCAAGGCTTGTCCAGATAGACTTCTTAAAAACAATAATAATAGATAGATGTCACTATAGGCCAATGGTTGGCATGCAATAAATAATTCTATTAGATGGGATTAGGGGTCACCTTTCCCCTTGTATTTTTAAACTTTGGTGGCTCATACCTTGGAGGAAATGGTATCTAAAATTATTCCATGTTGAAGGGATAAGAACACACATCATCCAACGTGAATGTTTTGGTTTATTTCCCAGCTTGGATGGTGGTAATTACATTCTTCATTTGTTATAGTTCTAGATCAAGAAAATTTGTGGGAACATTAGCCTAAGGTGATGGTTGAGTAGTCATAAGTGGATTACTCTAAATGAGGTATGATAGAGTTATTTGTTGGGGTATGTTGGATTGGCTAGGGAATAGACTAAGAATATGCATGTATGAATTTGAGTGTGATTATTAAAATTATAGGTACTGTAGTGTAATATTTTGATTAGGATTAGGTATGTAGGATTTATTTTGGGGATATTAAAGTTGGGATAGAAGGATATAACCATACTATTCCTATTGAGTTCGATTAGGGATGTGATCCTAACTAATCATATATGGCTGATTAAGAGGGACTTGTGAACCAAGACCCTATCTTTGAACTTGTGCCATGTTCTATGTGAAAGGCAATAGTTACCTAGTAGGTACTTAAGGAACATTGGAACCTATTTTTGTGTGAATATCGATTGGAAAGTGGATGCATGTTGGAGATTTGGCATCTGTTATTGACCAATATTTATATGTTATTGGTTAGACATCATTTGGTTTTAGATTGGCATGTTAGTTTGTGATAAAAGAGGTATGTTTGATACTACCTAGTGAGGTGGAACATTAGTTTCTCTCTATTAATCTAGCAATATGTTCTACCTCTATTGTGTGGGTATACTAGACTGTGTTGTTTTTGTTGTGGAATATTACTCATCACCTATTGGGAAGGAGAAAGATTCCTCACATTTTGTTGTGTCACGACATTGTTTTTGGTTGACTATATAATCCTTGTTGTTGGGTGTTAGAAGAAGTAGTTGGTTAAGGATTAGAGGTAGCTTGTTGAGGTTGGGACATAGAAACTCCTACCCTATAACTTTTTGAAACACTAATGGTGCTAATTAAAGGCACATTTTATTGTTGACTATTTGTTTATGCATTTACACCACTTTGGTTTAAATAAGATATTATTGGTGTATTGTCCACTATGTTTTACTCATTATTATATGTAGAAGCAGAAGACACTTCCTTGATAGTTGGGGTATTGAACATGTTTTTGACTGAACTATTTTGTGTAAATGGGTCTAAATCCTTATTTTTACCATTCAATTCTATTAGAAATCCTATTGAAGGAGATAAATCAATGAGAATCTTGTTTGATATTGTCATCTGATTACAATTATATGCTATGTCTCGATATTTTTGGTATATTATCTACATTTGAATGAAGTGGTCCTATATAAGGTGATAACAAGCTTCAACTAATTTTATTATCCAAGTCCTTTCTTCATTGCATAAACCTTTAATCATAAAAAAACACATACCTATTTCACATATTAAAAGATTGATCCATTCAATATCTTAGTCCTTTTTTATAATGCTCAATACAATTAGAAACTAGCATATAGTCTAGTTATAACATTATTTTATGCATTCAATTATTCCTTGTTTAAATCAAAATTCACTACAATCTATAAAAACATAGATCCAAACTCATCAATTCCATCTTATTACATGAATTATATAGACCAATTATACATAGTCAAATACACACACACACACACACACACACACACACACACACACACACACACACACACACACACACACACACACACACACACACACACACACACACAACTCTCAATAAGAAATTCATGATATTCTATTTTATCTTTCTATTAATGAATCCTCCAACTTAGGTACTCAATACATATGTAATAGAGGCCCTACAAAACCATTATACGTATTTGTAAACTTGAAAATATTCTATTTTATCTTCACAACAGTCATTAGACTTGTCTTATAGGGTCCTTATAATAAATTCAACAAAAAATATGGGTTTGGAACTTACTCAATTGATTATTAATTTCCCAAAATAATCAAACATTTAGGTCTATAAAATTATTACTTCAACACCTCTTTAACACATTGAAAAAAATACAATAAAAGGAATTTATAATCACAAAAAAATACTAACAGGAATTTTGGAGAAACATTCCAATTATATATATATATATATATATATATATATATATATATATATACATGGCCCAACAAAAACCAAAACTCTATCTACTAGATCCTGTCTCTTTCCTTAATTTCATCTAATCAAACATCCAACTATGACTTTATATATTTCTATGGTTTCAAACAAATACATTGATTCATCCTAAGCCCAAGATGGGATTTGATTCTCGATGTCTACTACAGAATGCTTTAAGATATGCAAGTTTAGTCTTAACTTCTAGTATATGAAAATAAAGACTAAAATTAACAACTACACATAATATGGTTGTTAATTATCAGCTTAACTGATTCCCACTAGAATAGAACTTTTATGACATTATCTTATTACTCTAGATATCTAACAATTTTTTTAGACTATCGCTTTAACCTTGATATCATAGTGACTCGATTGTCATACCCAAAAGCATACAATATATATCTTATTGAGATCTTATTAGTAGTCAATTTTTTATTTATTAAATCCCATTATGGATAATTTAAGTATTAATAAAACCTCTATGAATCAATTCCATGACAACTAAGACTTATCAACTTTTTTATTATTGATTTCCACTAAGTATTATTGAGCTTTGATAAAAACAAATAGATATTTCTAAGATCCCTTAGTTGAATGCTTATATTTTGATCAATAATCAAAACATTGAATTAAATTAAAAAATATCACTTCAAATTTCCAAGATTACTAAAGAACTAATATAATGAACTTATAAGATTTTTCCATTCAGAGAATGCAATAGTCCTCCAAAGCTGGTTAAATGTATAATTTTGAAAAATAATCAAAGCATTCAAATTTAATTAAAATTGAATAAGAACACTATTATTAATCAAATTTTAAGAACCATTTTGGAAATATAATGTCATATTATTGATCAATATATCTATATACACATAATATAAACACTATTAAATATAGGCTTAAAATCTTATTTCTTACTCTCTCTCTTCTATTTTCTCTACTTGCAATCATGAAAATTGTCCTTTTTATGCTTTTAAATCATATTAAACATCTCCTCAAGTGTTTTTTTGAAGTAATATATTTTTTTAGGTCTTTCCTAATCTTGGAATGATCATATTTTATTGATATTTTTCCTCCACCACTTTCCTTAAGATAGAAAAGTAACTTGTCATGAATAGAAATTTGATCTTTTTGACTCTCCAAGATGACTATGACCTATAAAACATCTATAAAACTCTTTATTACATTAAATACCTTTAAATATACCTTAAAACAACTCATAAACCATTATAATTATTTATTTAGCTATATTAACACTTTGAATAACAAGCTTTTGGAGGGAAACCACTCCAAGACATCTATACAAACTTCCAAGGCCTCCATGAGACTTATTGTGACTTAGAATGACATTTTAAACTACTAATACAAACTTATAGTAATTATCCTACATCAAATTACCATACTTGAAAGTTTTCATGAGCTTCTACTCACATGTACTTGTCTTTTCTTTGTTTGTTGCAATTGAAAACCATTCATTATTCTCTGCCTCAACTATCTCTTCATATTGGCACACATGTTACACGGCACCACAATTAGGTATTTTCTTGGGAATCAATATTATTGACATACCTACACATAACACAAATTTTTTAAGAAAAACATATACAATCTTCTTTCTATCATGCCTTGAAGGGATATGCAGTCTTTTTCCTTGTGTGGACTACTCATACTATCCAGTTGTCTTCATACTGATCTCTATGACCTCTCTCTTTTTGTGTTTCCATCCCAAATCCCACTCTCTACTTTTTTAAATAACATTTTTCACCTTTTCCATACTCTTAGTGGCTTGTACTTGTTTATCCCTTTATTCATTATCCTCTTCACTCATTTTCTCTATTTTCTTATCATCATTTACTACCATAAGATTAAGTAGTTCTTCCATGGAATCCTCCATGTCTTTAATTAGGATATCCATCTCAAAACACTATTAATATATCCTTTCACAATTGTTTCTTATATTTTAAAACAAAGATCCTATCACCTTATTGTGCCTAAATGGAAATGTCTGATGTTCTTCCAAATTTCCTACATTTTTGTACTTCACAATATTATTTTCTATCCATTTTGTTCTTGGAATGAAACTCTTGATGTTTCTTTTTTCTTTATCACATAATTCATCTTTAAATAATTCATCTAATAAAATTTGAACATCTAAAAGTAAATTGATTACCTTATTGGTTCTAAGGTTGACATTTGACTATTTGGGCAACATATTATCCATTATTTATTCTTCAACTAACTAAAAAAATTATTTATTACTTGTCAGAAACACATCACTTATATTTTATCCTTTGTATTGACTTATAAACTCTTTATAATCTATCAATAATGTCATATAACTTCTTTCTACTACTGCGTCTTTCTATTTATCATCTTCTTGAATGAGGATCTCATCTTGCTATTCTTCAAATGCCAAATTTATGCATTGAACCTTTTCTTTCTCATCATTATCCATGATCCTATTCATTGACTCAAGTACTTATTCTCCATTAAACTCTTGTGTTCCTACAATCAATGCATCAAGAGAAACATTATATTTGAAAAATTAAGACCCTTGAGTCCCTTCTTGTGTTCTTCCTTCTATGAGGCAATTTTCTTCTTCTCCCAACAATATTCCTTCTTTTAGATAACACAACACAAGCTCTATAGGCATGTTTATCTTTTATTGAGATATAACATATTGTTCATGTTATTTATATTTCAAATAATCCTTATTTTTTAAACCTTCAAATAGGTTTAAAAATTGTTTCTCTTCACTTACTACCATACCTGCAAATTTAGATATGATGTTAGAGACAAAAATGTGATACTTAATTGTTTCTCCCACCTCCTTTGATAAGATTCTTATCCATATATTTATCTCCTATCTTTTTATTTTATTAATAATATGATTAGTTAGCCATTTGACCATCTGTTTTAACAAATACCCCTTTTGAATCTGCATGGATTCTTCTAAAATCTGTAGCAAATTTTTTAATCTCTACTTCATCATATTTATTCTTCTTGAAAATCTTCTTCTTTTTATTTTCTTATCCTTTCTCTTTCTTTCTTATTTATCTATTACATTGCTCTTTCACCAAGATACTCAACCAAGTCTATTTTACCTTGGTCTTTTGGTCTTCTCAGGTCCTCACCTAGGTCATTTTCACCCTATTTTATTGGTCTTTCTCAATGGCTTTAATGAGACTCATACTGAGTCAATGACCTGCAATAACCTTATCACTTTAACACATTCAATAGATCAAAAATCCAAGCTACCTTATCTTTAATCTTCCTCTAGATAATTTACTATGCTCTCACTCTTACTCTTGAGCCTTACAAGCTCTTTCTTCTCTCTCTTTTAAGTTTTATCTTCAAGCTTAATAGGCTCTGAGACTTCCCAAAATCTTAAAGCAAAAATTTAAACAAATTGTCAAATATCATTCATACCTTTTCCAGTAGGGCCTTCTAATTTACTAAACCTTATTTATTCTTCTTGTAGTAACTCTTTATTAATGCAACACCATCAAATTCATTCTTTTCCCAAGAGCATAGATCGTTCTGATACCAAAAATTGATTACAAGCTTTAACTAGTTTTATCATCCAAGTCCTTTCTTCATTACATAAACCTCTAATCATATAAAAACACATACCTATTTCACATCTTAAAATATCAGTCCATTCCATATCTTAGTCCTTTTCTAGAATGATCAATACAATTAAAAATTGGCTTATAGTCTATTTACAACATTATTTTATACATTCAATTATTCCTTGTTTAAATCAAATTTCACTACAATCTAAAAAAATATGGATCCAAACTCATAAATTATATCTTATTAAATGATTTTGAAGACCAATTATATGTATTCAAATATATATATATATATATATATATATATTTATCAATATACATAACTCTCAACAATAAACTCATGATGTTCTATTTTATCTTTCTATTAACAAACCTTCCAACTTAGACACTTAATACACCTATAATAGAGCTCATACAAAATCATTATAGGTATCTGTAAATTTGAAAAAAGTCTATTTTGTCTTCAAAATAATCATTAAATTGGTCTCATAGGGTCCTTATAATCAATTTAACCAAATATATAGGTTTGGATCTTAATCAATTTATTATTACTTTCACAAAGTAATCAAACATATAGGTTTGCAACATTAGTGCTTCACCACCTCTTTAACACAATCCACAAAAGACAATAAAAGGTATTTATAATTACACAGGAAGACCAATTATATTTTTAGATAAACATTCTAATTATATATATACATGGCCTCGATAGAAACCAAAACTCTATCTACTAGATCCTGTCATATTCCTTAATTCTATTTACTCAAACCTCAAACTATCATTCTACATAGTTATATGGATTCAAAAAAATAGAATGATTCATCCTAAGACCAAGATGGGATTTTATTCCCTATTTCTACTATAAAATGCTTTAAGATATGTAGGTTTTATCTTAACTTCTTGTATATAAAAACATAGACTGAAACTAACAACTACACATAATATGGTTGCTAATGATCAACTTAATTGATTCCCATTTGAATAGGACTTTTGTGCCATTATCTTATTAATCTAGATATCTAAAAAGTGTTTCAAACCTAAAAAACTGCATAGACTATCACTTTAACCTTGGTTGTCATAGTGACTTGATTGTCATACCCCAAAACATACAATATTTATCTTATCAAACTCTTCTTAGTAGTCAATTTTTTATTTATTAGATGCTATTGTGAACAATTCAGGTATTAATGAAACCTCTATGAATCAATTCCATGATAACTAAGGCTTCTTAACTTTTTGATTATCAATTTAAACTATGTACTATTGATATTTGATAAGAACAAATTTATATTTCTAAGATCCTATATTTGAATGTTCACATTTAGATTAATAATTAGAAAACTGAAATAAATTTAAAATTATCACTTGAAATTGCCAAGATTACTAAATAACTAAAACAATGAACTTACAATATTTTTCCATTCATATAATGTAACAATCCTTCTCCAAAGTTGGTTAAATATATAATTTTGGAAAACAATCAAAGGTTTCAAATTCTCTTAAAATCCAAGTAGAACACTATTATTCATCAAATTTGAAGAACTCTTTTGGACATAAAATTTCCTTCTTTTATTGATCAATCTATCTATATACACACAATCTTTACACTATTAAATACATGCTTAAAACCTTATTTCTTACTTAGTCTCTCTTCTATTTTCTATCTATAATCATGAAAACATGTCCTTTTTATGCTTGTAAATAATCTTGAACATCTCCTCAAGTGTAGATTCAGAGCAATCAGTTTGTTAAGGTCTTTCCTAATCTTGGAATGATCATATTTTATTGATATTTTTATTCAACCACTTGCCTTAAGATAATAAAGTAACTTGTCAAGAATAGAAAATTGCTCTTTTTGACTCTACAAGATGAATATGACCTATAAAACCTCTAAAGGACTCCTTATTACATTAAATAACTTTAAATAGACCTTCAAACAACTTATAAACCATTAAAATTATTCATTTGGCTACATGAACAATTTGAATAACAAGCTTTTGAAGGGAAACCACTCCAAGACATCTATACAAGCTTCCAAAGCCTCCATGAGGCTTATTGTGACTTAGAATGACATTTTAAAATACTAGGAAAAACTTATAGTAATGTTACTACATAATAAGGCTTATTTTCATGACAAGCATATGAGGATCTTGGTATGGCATTGGTACTATGGCATTAGGGTTGCTAGAAGAGGCTTGGTCATTATTTTGATAAGACAACATAAGGCCCTCTTTATAGATTTTGAAAATTATCATGCCCTAACTCATAGTTTTATGACATTATACCAGAATAAGGTTATTTTTGGATGCTTTCTACAATTGTAGGTATACTAGCTAAATATTGAGCCATCTATTCTTGATCTTTCTTAGTTTATGAAGGTGTGCCAACTAAATAATTGGCCAAAGGATATTGAATTTGTTCCCCTGTTTGAGTTTTATATGGTGGATAGGAATCCATATCCCAAACAACATCATCTCCATAAGGGTCTTGAAAAAATTCTTCCTACATGCTAATATTTCCATATCCTATATTTTACATAGTTCCACTATGTGTATAATGAGCCATGGTCAAATCTATGACAAATGTTTCACAACAAGATGGATTAGAATTTTTAAAACACTAAAAAACTATATCTAAAAATATAAAGGGTTCAAACATGATCTAGCTTGGTTGAGGGTGAAGATTTATCTCCAAAAATTTTGATGCAAAGATTTGGTGAAAATAGTAAAATGTCAAATGTTAAATGTTTTAAAAAAACAAGATCAAGTAAAATGACCTAAAAACAAACTCTAATATCCAAACATGTTTTAAATAAGCCTAAAATAGGAAAAGTAAATGTTGTTAGGTATTTTATCTAAATGTGGAATCAAAATATAGGCTCAAATAGGCTATGCTAGGACTTTTATCCAAACACATTGTCAAAATCTAGGCTTGAAACAAAGGATGATGATTAGTCTAACGAACTTGGAATAGTTTGGAAAAGACTAAGCATTTTATTCTAAACATAAACATGATCTAGTTGGTATAAAACACAAACCAAAAGGCACTTTTAAGATGGACCAATTCTAATAAAGTTTCCAAACTTGAGTAATTGTTTAACCTAAGTTACACAACCTAAAAGATAAAGATCTATATATCAGACTTTATGTATCAAGGCCTAAATACAAATCAATTAATGTTTGAATCTAAAATAGGAAATTTTAATCAAAAAATAAATTAATGTTAACTAGGGTTCTGATAACCAACAAACTATGTGGATTTTTATAGCATGACTACACTAAACAAAGATATAACAAGGCTCAAATGATTGGTTGCAATAATGATAATTGAGACATAAGATAAGACAAATATTTTGAAATATTTTGGGTAGCATAATGACATTATCACTACCACAATATAGGATGATGTATATGTTTTAAATAAATCAAAAGGCATAATACTTGGAATGATTTGGGTAGCATAATTTTATTCATCTCAATCAAATGCCTACTCAACGTTTTGACATAAAAGTTTACTGAGTTAAATCAATGTGTTAAAAAAATGACATGATGCCTCCTAAAATAGTGGAATGATTTTGGACATAAGACTTGTTCATGACATGGTTTAAACAACAAGTTTTAGTTATAACACACCAATAAATAAAATGACAAAATAAAACTAAGTATATCATCCTAAATCCTATCAAGGTGTGGTAAAGTGGGGTTGACTAAAACTTATAAGTTTTCAACCATCTAGATTAATCTCATGTATACACACTTTCACATATGCATATAAGATAAAAAACACATCAATTAAGACTACATTAACTAGCTTTTTGTGAACATGTCTTGTTATTTTCACAACCACTACATCCATCAATCACTTAGTGTAGTGTGATTTTCATATCGATCATACATCCTGAGCTTAACCAACCACTAACGAAGATGGTTTAACTACTCAAACCACTATACTAATAGGGTGATATAAATTTATATACCCCAATTTAGAGAGGGGTTGAAAAACTTATAAGAGATAAGGCTTTGGGTTAATGCTTCCCTAGAAAACTTGTGATAGGCAATGACACACCCTTCACAAGACAAAATGCATAAAAATAAAAATAAGTAGAAAGACGTTAGGGTTTATTTTATACCACCTAATACTATATAGTTTTTTTGGATATATTTAGGTAAAATTCTTTATACTCCTTGGACTAGGCACTAAAATGCAATGGAAAGGTGATTTTGATTCCGTGAATTGCCTATAGGGGATGGGGGAAAGCATACATATGCTATATTTTTTGTGAAAATAATAAACAAAAAAGAATTTGAAAAGAATTTTTGAGTGATGTTTTATTTTAAGCACAAAATTTGAAAGTGATTATTTTTTTGTTACTAGCCCCTTAGCTTAAGTGCAAAAAATTGAAAGAATATTTGCATAAAAGACCAAATTAAGAAAGACCATCTAGTTCATTTTAAGCCCAATGTCCAAATGTTCAAGATTTGTCTAAAGTTCATTTAAAAGCATTGATTTGAAATGTTTAAAATTTAAACATGTGTTTTAATCACCAACTTTGAAATGTCTCTAAGAATTAACATGTTAGATTCATTTTTAGGACTCAAATGCCAAATATGTGAAATCTTAACATGTTCATTTTAGACCTAAACTAAAATGTGCATGATTGGACTAAGTTCCTTTGAAAACCCAAATTGAAATGTGTGATTAGTCAAAAACATGCAATTTTGTCTTCAAATAAATTCTTCAAACTAAAAGTGGTATATTATAACCCCCTGCTTAGAAGCACTTTCTTGATTGGGTAAATGAGTTTTGATTTTTAGCTCTTGAGTTTAGATTTAATTATTCACATAGTGACCATTACTGGTCATAGACAACCATTAATATTTTAAGGAAATAATCATTGATTAGTTAATATATAATCATCAATAGTTGAGTATAATCATCATTGGTTGATAAAAACCATTGGTAAAGACCTATGGACTTGAAAGCAAAACCACAAATGAGAAAATGCATTAGATTAGACTTGGCTAGTGCAAAGATTAATAAAACATACAAGATTAAGTCTAGTTGAGAGATTTAAAGGATTTTGAAACTTATAAACCCATGAATGTGATCATAAAAGGAATAAAAATGCAATATTTAGGTTTGTTTCTCCCCTACAACCTAACCATCAACATTCTCATATAATCAGTGGTGGTTGGGTAGAATCATCAGTGGTTAGGGACTAATTGTTGGTAGTTTACATGATTATTGGTGATCACTATGTAAATCTAGGAGATATTAAAAAAACTAAATATGGCCAAAATAAGGTTAAAAATCAATTTTAGAGAGCTTCAAGCATCCAAATGAAGATTTAAAAGATGCATAATGATCTCCTTGCTATGTGGGATGCATTGTGTCCCACTGGGCATGACATTTGTGATTCTATGAATTTTATGATGGATGGGAGGTTAGATCAAGTGTTAATCTCAAAATGAAATCAAATTGACAAAAACACACTAACAAAGCATAACACTTCCATGCCTAGATCATAAAGGGATCTTGGTGAACAAATAATAAATGACAAAGATTAACTAGAATGTAATAAAACATATCTTCTTTGCCTTTTTTGAATGCTTTAAATGATGAGTTCATTGGCTTGCTTAGAATGTGCTCAACAGGTATTCATAAATGGATCTTGGCTATCTCCACCTCTTCTTGGCACCATGTTCATGCTTGTGTATTTTTCTTAGATTGAAATTTTATCATTATAACCTTACACACTTTTTTCATAATCAAATTCTTGCATAATAACTCTAATTTATCCAATCTCTCTAAATGAAAAGCTCTAGGCTTGCTTTTATAGGCTTTGAAATGACTTGGAATGGGTTAAATCCCCTCAGTTGAGTTTATTAACCTTGATTGAGTTTAAAGGTGTCCAAATGATCATGATTAACATGGCATAGGTGTCATTTGAGATATTTTCCATTTGGGACAACTCACAAAGGTAATTATCATTTCTTAAGATATTCATGATATTTGAATTTCCTTTTTGACAATTCTTTTATTCGCTCATGGATGAATTTAGTTAGGAATTAATTAGGATTTGTAAGTTAATTAATCCATTTTAGGCATTTAGAAATTTGTTATAAGATTTGATTTAATTAAATGTACATTTGTTTCAACTTAACTAATTAATGGGCCAAATTGATTTAATTGCATGATATGAAGCCAATTTTGAGACCTTTAGAAATTGTTGGGCTAGATGTGTAAAGTTTGGCAACAATTGGTCTAATAGTCAGGTAAAAATCCATTGGTGGCAAATTTTAGATGTCTAAAAATTTAAGTATAGGATACTAGGGTTGTATGTAATCAAAATTAGGAGAAATAGGTACTTAGCTCTTAATGTGCAATTATGATTCAAGTGATTTTCAATATGTAATCCATCCTCCTCACAAAATGGTTTGAAATGTTTTTATATATTCATATCTTTGAAATTACTTTGAATGGGGCTCATTAGGGATATATTCTAACCTTCCTATAACTTTTAATTTTAAATTTTAGTTTTTTTGGTGGGAAGATAGGAGGGGGAAAGGACACTAGAGTAGTAAAATATATTCCCCTAGGGGTTTCTTATCCAATGGGTGATTTAATCATGATGTATATTAGGAACTACCTAATATATATCTAAGGTTGATAATTATAGGTCTGAGTACATTTTAGGGTCATTCACCAACTTAGAAGAGTGTGCAAGGTGGTTTAAAGTGACAAAAAAGAGTGATTGATATAGGCATAGAGTTATGTGTGTAATAGAGTGGTCAAAAGTGCATGGTTTTAGTTTAAATTTTAATTTATATGTCTAAATTTTTTATACACATAATATTTTCACACTATTATCAAATACTACCCATTTATATCTTGCAAGAACCCATCATAACTCAATCTCTTTGAGTGCATGACCTAAGGGGTACACTAGGAAAAGGGTGGGCAAACCTTTCATGCTTTCCAAGATTGTTGTCCCTAATTGCCACATTGTTACAAATCCAAATAGTTCTTAAAACCTTTCCCTAAGTTATTTCTCCTCCCATACATAATCTTCTAGTATTTTTCCTATTTCTATCCTTCATTTCCTTACTTGGCACCCTTTTGACCTATTTAGCATACTAGGTCAACTTGGTCGACCTAGTATAGTTTGTGGACCCTCTCTTTTTGTTTGTTGGCCTCTTGGCCGACCTAGCATCAACTTAGTGAGTTATCTTGAAAATGTGCTAGGTCGACCGGGCACAAATGACATTCTCAAATAATGTTAGGGTAAGATACTCCTATAAATATAAAGTCATTTTGGTCATTATTAGAGTATGTAATCAAGAGTTATTATTCACTTGTGGTTCTTGACAATCTAGTTTTACACTATTCTACTCAAGGAGACTTAACTTAGTTTTCTTATTTCAGAGAATCTAGTCTTGTGGTTAGGTATTACATGCTTTGGCCTAAAAATGTGATCCTTATAAACCACAACAACCTCTTAAGAATCCCCTTTGGCTAAGGGAGAGATTGAGTCTCGACAAGTTCACATTGAAGTAAGTATATTCTAACTTTGTTCTATTCACTTTTCATAGATAGAAGTAGTATAGGTGTTGGCTTAAATAATATTACTCTTCATATTCTATGTATTAAGGTTTTATCCATACTTAATTTATTTGAAGTTCCCTATACATGTTTTGATTTCTTTTCTTTACTAACCCCTACTTTGTCCCACAAGATTTTTTGTGAACTAGATTAGATTTACTTTTATTGTTATTATATTAGTGAAATATTAAATAATAGGACTCTTTTAGGGTTTTTATGTGATTGTGTTAGACTATAAGCTTTAGAACCCTATCTTTCATGGTGTGTTGTGACAATTGATCCCCTAATCAGGTCTAGCAGATCCTCACATTGGTCATGCTCTCATTTAATAATTACATGCTTCCTAATTATAAGTGTAGGTGTGCTTTAGGATTGATTTAGAGACATGATGCATTTTTTATTATATAAATTCTAGTGAAACCAACATGAATCAAACCCTTGAAAGATTTATTTCACTTATTTCATTTCTATTCATCATTGTTTTTATCATATCTTTACTATGATGGATCGACCCTGTTGACCTAGTTTATTTATCTTTGTGCATAGGTTTACAAGAATAGGTAATTAGCTCAACAAAATTGACATAGTATAGGTTTTAAAAATGGAATTCTATTTAGATAAATGGATTGACCAACTTGACCTAGTGTAGTTTTTGCTAATTTTTAGACTTCCTATTTAGTCAATTAGGTCAACCTAGTTGACCTAGTGCATTTTTAGCACTTTTTCAATAGTTTTTTATATTGTTTGGTCGACTGATCGACCTAGTTTGTAGGTTTTTTATATTTTTCTCCAAGTTTCATGATCATCAATCTTATCTATTTTCATCTCTAAAAAACTCAGGTCAGTTTTTATTTCTCTGTCTTTATATTTCTATACTTTATTTTCATAGTTTGTAGTCTTTAAAACTACCCTTGCATAGAGGTCAAACCTATGGACCTAGTTCTATGTGTTCTAAAATAACTAGGTCAACCTAACCAACCTAGTTCATTTTCAGACTTTGCTTCCATAGTATAGGTTCAACCCTATCAACCCTATTCTACATGAGTGTCTATATAGTTTCTCAATTATACCTTGTTTCAATGTTGGAATAAACCATATATCTTAATCACATCTTTTGCTTCAATTGTTTACATGCTTAGAATAATTCACATAGTCTAATTTGGTAGTTTTTAAATTAATCATTTAGTTTCACTATTTATATTATTTTTCACACATGACCAAATCACATACACATCAACAATCATTTAGAAATTTGACTACCTAGGCTAACCTATTTGGATTTCATCACCAAGGGGGAAGACAATATGATGATTTAATTAAGTATAAAACATGGTTAATGGTATATTATGGCTAATCACCTGACACCCTTATCATTGTGGTGTGTGAAGTGAGGGGGTAGGCCCTAATACCAATCCAATACCATTGCCACTATAGTCCTTTTCATCCTAAACTTACTTGAAATTATCCTTAGATTGTTATCTAGTACCTTATAGCCAATCTCCTTTTTCACTTAAAATCATTCTTAATAATATAATTAACATTATAAGTTAACCAAGTAGCTATCTTTAATTTCAAAGTTTTGTTTACTTTCTCTTTGATAAATTATGTGTGTAATTAGTACAATAATTTTCTTTGTTTGCATTAATTAAATTATCTAGTGTTAATTTAATTGACTATGTGTTTCCTTTCTATACTTACTACTTTCTTAAATTAGCAACAAATTATCTTATTTCATTTCCAAAGCTGTTATCCATATTTTTCTCTTCTCTATTCACTATACTAGGTTAACCTACTATTCACTATACTAGGCTGACCTACTATCCAAAGCTACTATATTTTTGGATTCTATGCACTACACTAGATCAACTTGGTTAACCTAGTATAGTCTACAAGCCTTGTTTCCTATACTAGGCCAATCTGGTTGACCTAGTTTTGTTTCCTACTTTTCTTGTTTTTCAATCTAAATTCCCATTTCTCTAGTTTTGCATCCTATTCATCTCTATTTAGTCATAATGAGGTATCTTATTAGAATATTTTTGGACAACCTAAATATATTTATATATTATATGGGATGTTCATTCCTTCCTTTCTTTTCTTCCCAAGATAAGCATCACTCTTGGGGAACCTCTTCTCCTCCATCTATGAGCTCTAACATGGTATAAATAACACCTCAAGAATAAGTTCATGGATCCAATAATTTCCTTACTTATCAAGACACTTCTCAAACTTTCCAAACCAATGTGGGAGTGATTTATACAAATCTTTTTAATAATCCCACTAATAATGTTCCTTATAATAATACTCCCATAACATTAATTTGGGGAGTGCTCCAAATAACACTAAATCACCTCCCAATATAACCCAACTCTTAGCTCAAGTCATTTAACAAATGAACATCATGCAAAACTCTAATACCAACCAAATGATGCAACTTCAACAATACTTAATCAATGTGGTTAATCAACCTCCAACTATTCATCCTCAAGATAATCCTAATTATATTCCTCCACCTCTTATGGATGCTTTAGGTAATGTTATTGCTCAACCCATAATGAATAACAATATGCTTCAAACCATTTTAAATGAGCCTTTACCTCCCTTCATTTTATCCATTGATATTGGTAACATAACTCAAACTATAAAATATTATGGTACTAAAGACCCTAATTCATTCCTCAAAGCCTTTGGTAACCTTTACAAAGAGTGGATCCAAACTAATACATTTAACACAACTAAGATATCAGTCAAAAAATTCACTGGTGATGTATTAGAATGGTATAATCAAATTCCTCAACATTCTATTTAGCAAATTGAATATTTGGTTAATCCTTTGGTTAAATAGTTTCAACATAATGACCTTCCTAAAAATTATCTTAGTCACTTCATAAATGCTAAATAATCTCCTAATGAATCAACTCATGAATTTATTAAAACATGAAAATATTTAGCTCTTAAATTTGATCATAATATGATTAATTATAATTTATTCAAACTCTTTATTACCACTGTTACTCCCATTATTCAATATAAGGTTATAACCTTTGCTCCTCAAATTTTTAATGAAATAATTCGTACCAAATTATACACTTATTAAAGGATATTTTAAAACAACCAATGCTATCACTATTAGTACTTCCGAAACCAAACTTGGACTTATCAAATCTGATGTTCCTTTACCATCTCATACACCTCTTTTGATTTAAAAAAAAACAACAATTTTTACTACCCTCAAAACCTTTCATTTAACCCAATATTCCTCATAATTTTTATGATCCCAATCTATTCTATTGGTTCCATGCTAACATTCAAAATTCTCATGAATCTTGTAAAGGGATCACTAAGTGTGTCATTTCTGATATGCTTGGTGACTAATTCAACCAAGAATCTATGATCAAACTTCAACAACAATATTATGCTTATGCATCTCAAAAATGACAAAATTTTAAAGATTTAACTTCTAACAATCATAAATCTTCTTCAAAAAATAATCAATCAAATATCAAGGATGTTTGTGCCATCGATGCTGATTATGACCTATATTATAATAAATCTCAATATGTCAACACTTATTAGGTTAATTATCATTGTAAACTAACCCACAAAGGTCCTATTACCAAGACTAAGAAACCATCTTTAGAATAATAATTACTTAAAGATACCACTATCACTCATGATGATTCAAAATCATCTGAAGAATAACTTTCTCTTTAAATCCTCCCATGACATATATACCTCCTAAATCTAATTTTATTTCTAAACCTCATGATTATTCTTCTAAATAACATCAAAATTTTCTTGGAGAACTCAAATTTATGCCTTGTAATATTCATCTTATGGAGCTGGTTCACACTTCACCTTATCATCAAAAATTTCTTATGAAACAACTTCAAGAAATTAAAGATCCATATTCCATAGATGAAGAACCACCTTCTATCTATTGTCAACCAACTAATTTGAATACCATTAAGACTATGTATCCTTATTCCAAGCCTTATATTAAATTTATTAAAGAGGACATGATCAATGATAAACTTCTTTCTTGTGTCAATGATCCACCTATCTTTATCAAAGTATCCATTAACACCACCCTTATCTAAAAAATTATAGTTGATAAAGGTTCTTGTCTTAATGTCAGATCCTTATGGATCATTCAAAAACTTGGTTATAATAGAGATCATCTTAAACAAACCCATATTACTTATCATGGCTTTGACAAGAGTATTCAAAAGCCACTTGCTTGAATTTGGCTTCCATTAACCACTAGACCTAAGACTATTAGAATTAATCTTATGGTCCTTGATCTTACTTTATCTTATAACATTCTTCTTGGTCATTCTTGGATTTATTAGATGAGGGCCATCACCTCTTCTAGTATTAAGTGTATTAAATTATTACATAATGGAAAATGTTACAAACATGAAGCTGATCCTAACCCATAGAGTATCTAACTTCCCAATCTTAGGCCTCAATATCAAATTCCTATAATTTCTAAAATCAATAATGCTCCTTTACCTAAGTTCATTAACATGAATCCTGATCTTCAAGTTACTCTTCCAAATTTTTATGATGATGAACCAAATGAGTTGTAGCACACTTGTAATACTAATAAGCTACCCTAATATATTATAGATTGGCTTCCTCCTTCTCTCTTACCCCAATATCATATTATTCCTATTCCCCTCCATGCAATGCTCAAGAGCCATCTTTACCTTAAGATTCTTTCACTTAAAATGATTTTGAAGTGGCTAAACAATCCCAAGATCCTCTCATCATGTCTCCTTGTATATTTAGAAACATTAGGATTTCACCTTCTGAAACTCCCTCCAATTTTCAAGCATGTACGATTTATCCAACATATGATGACAATTATATCATGGCCCAAGCTCAATCGAGAGACTTGGATGTCTAACATTAACAAAATAATTTATCCCAAATTTATGCCTTTAATTGGGATGTATATACCATATCTACACATCATGACTTAGATCCTTAGGGTCATGTACCTCCCACCATTTCTCGACTTATCGATACTCATGTGGTAGAATAAATTACACCCTCTAAACTTATATACATTAATTTATCTTCTCTACCTCTTATGGATCCTATAATTTCTATAGATTCTTCTCACATCATTGAATCTATAAACACTCCCATATCTTTGAAGTAATCTTCTTCATCTACTTTTGAAAATACACTAGATGTTAAGGTAAATAATGTTTGTCAGATTCATTCTGAATATGATCACCATGGCAATAAAATTCTAGACCTTGAAATAGATGTTTAATATTATGGTCCTCTTTCCACCTTACCTAGTGATGAAGCTATTATTGAGTTTATTCATGCCTAAGAACCTCAAATTCCTTGATGACATCATAAACTTAGAAATTACAAGAATAAAACTCCTTGCTTCAATAACATTGTTGTTAGCATTGATCTTAAAAAAAATTTCATTTCTATTTTACCTAACACACCTTACCACTTTAAAGATGGAAATTCCATGCATATATAAGAAACAACTCATATCAAATATGGTACCCCATCTTTTTCTTAACTAATTATAATTTCTCAAGAAAACTCACCATCTAAGCATGATAAATTTAGCCTATTCTTTGATAAATATCAAGAGGCATTCACTTTGTCCTACCAAGACATGTCTGGCATTGACCTTAGTATTATGGTTCATAACATCATCACTTATCCTAACACTAAGGTAGTGCATCAAAATCAATGAAAATTCCCACTTGAAGTTACTAATCTATGTCATAAGGAAATCATTAAATTAGTGGATTATTCTAAATGGGTTTTTAACATTATTCCCATTAAAAAGAAGGTCAATATGGTAATCTACATTTGTATTGATTTCCATAGCCTTAATATTGCTTGTAATAAGGATAACTTCTCCTTACTTTTAATATATGCCATAATCAATTCCATGACTGGCTATGAAATGTTATCTCTTATATATAGTTTCTTGGGATACAATCAAATTCATATCACTCTTGAGGACCAATATAGGATTAATTTCACTAAAGAATGGGGCATCTATTATTATGTCAAATCCCTTTAGCCTTGAAAATTCTATAGATACCTACCAATGTGTTATGACTCACATCTTTCATGATCTCATCCACAAAATTGTCGTAACTTATGTTGACAATCTAATTTCTAAATACAAACATTGTAAGAACCATCTTTCTAATCTTGCTATCACCTTTGACTATCTCATTAAATACAATGTTAGATTTAGTTCTTTCAAATGTGTTTTTGGAGTCACATCTGACAAATTGTTAGGATTCTATGTTTCTCTCCATGGTATCGATGTTGACCTAGCCAAAATTAGTGTTATTGTCAATATACCCATTCCTCAATGTATTTATAACATTCAAACTTATTTAAGCAAACTTGGGGAAATTAGATTGTTTGTCCATGAAATGAATTATCACATTCACTTCATAAATTGCCTTCTCAAGAAAGGTAAAACATTACAATGGATGGATCTATGTCAAAAATCCTTTGATAATATGAAAGAGTCATTACTTCATCCACCTACACTTCATCCACCTTCCAATGATAAACCTTTAATTCTATATACCTTTTCCACACCTATTTCAGTTGGGAAAATGTTTGACCAACAAGATGATATAGTTAGAGAGTATGTTATTTACTACATTAGCTAAGGCCTAATTGATTTTGAGACATGTTATACCAAAGTTAAGCATGATTGCCTCATTATCTATTTTTCAGCTAAAAACCTTCATCAATATATTTTATAACAGACTACTTATGTCACCATTCATTCTGACCCCCTTCATTATTTATTATCCAAAACCTTTCTTCCTAGAGATAGAATTGGAAAATGGATGGTCTTACTTATGAAATTTGATCTTTGCATCATCACACAAATTGTTGTTAAAAGGCAAGTCATACTTGACCAGCTTACCATAGCTTTTGTTCTGGGCACTTCTCTACTTCAAGATGACATTCCTCATGACAATATCCTTTTCATTGAAGGTATTAATTAATCTATATCCCTTAAAGTATATTATCATGGATTTACTACTAATATTGAAGCTAATAATATTGAAAAATATTCCTCTCCCTCTGATACTACTAAATCAAAGGTAGTTATTAAGGAGCTCCTTGAAATTAATGTTAAATTTCATGAGGATACTTGAACCCTCCACTTTGATGGTAATAAATGCCTTTAAAGAGCTAGGGTAGGTTGCATTCTCACTAGTCCTCTTGGTAAGATTGTTCATTTAGCTTTTCATTTTACATTTCATATCACCAATAATATGGCCAAATATGAGGCTCTTATCTTAGGCATGAGAGCTGCTCTTGATCTTGACATCTAATATCTTCATTATTTAGGAGATTCTTAGCACATATTTCATTAGGTTAATGGTTATTATTAATGTAAAATTGAGAACCTGATTACTTATCATTAAATTTCAACCACTCTTGCTAAAGAATTTGTCTCTTTCACTATCGAGCCTATTTCTTGAGACCAAAATTTCATTGTTGATTCTATTACCTCTTCAGCTTCTCTTTTTCATCCTCATCAAGTTCTTTTTAATCTTTCCTTTATTATTTAAATATAAAAATATCCATCATCTATCCAACCACCTAATTCACTTATCTATCACATTGAGGCTATGACTATTAGACAAAGTCCTTGGTATAAAGATATCATTCAATACTTAAAACATCAAACTTATCCTCTTGATCTAGATTCTTGTGAAAATACATTCATTTGTAAACAAGATTTCAAGTATGTATTTGACATAACATCCTTTATTATCACAACATCAAATGTACCTTTCTCCATTGTGTTATGTAAGATGAGTTCACTCATCTTGTCAACAATGCATATGGGGGAATTTGTGGTGGGCATTGTAGTAGACATGATATAACAACCAAATACATATGCATGGGTTAATATTGGCCTAATATTGAAAAGGATGTAATTGAATTTTCTAAGTATAATCCTTGTCATCTTCATAATGATCTTATCCATTCACCTCTGATTGATCTTCAAATTATCAAATTTACTTAGCCAGTTTCCACATCAAGATTTGATTTCATTGGTAAACTTCCTCATTACCAAGATGCACACATCTTTATCATCACTGATCCTGATTACTTTACCAAGTGGGTATAAGCCATGCCCCTTATTAATGTTATCGATCCTACCATATCTAAGTTCATTCTTAACCAAATTATATGCCACTTGATGTTTTTGATACCATCATTTTAGACAATGGTGGTAATTTCAAAAGTAAATATGTTAAATAAATCTATATCAAATTTAAGATCAATCACAATTTTTCCATGCCTTATCATCCACAATGTAATGGTCAAGCTGAGGCCACCAATAAAATTATCAAAAAAAATTTCTAAAAGAAATTTTTTGAAACCTGCATGGATTGACATATTCATCTTTACCTTTTACTTTGGGCCTATTAGAATAACATATGTGCTACCACTAGGGAAACTCCATTTTCATTAGTTTATGGTTCTGAGTCGGTCCTTCTATTAGAAGTTGAGAGTCCTTCTCTACATTAATCTCTTCACAACGTTATTCCTAATGAAGAATTATGTGAAGCTCATCTTTGTGCCCTTGATATTCATGATGAGTGTCATATTTCTACATTACAACCTAACTACCAATATAAGGCTCACATTTTCTGACAACGTAATAAAGATGTTAAAGTCTACACTTTCAATGTTGGTGATAATGTCATTAAATTAGACTACACCCATGATAAAGAAGGAAAATATGCCCAAAAATGGTGGGGCCTATATTTAGTCAAAAACATTCTTGGTCTAAAAACTTATCATCTTCAAACTAATCAAGGTTATGGTTTCAAAGATCCCACCAATGCTCAATTCCTCAAAAACTACTTTGCCTAAACATTTCCTTCTTGTCATGTTGTTTATTTATATATTTATAATAATTTTTTAAGGTTACTTAAGCATACATTTATACCTCTATAGTATTTTCATTCCTTTCACAAACCTTTATTCCCCCCTTTTGGTATTTTGGTTTTTTAATGTACCATAGTATTCCTTATCTTCTTGTATTTTTTCTTATTTTTCACACCCCTTGGGTTTTAGTTTTTGAGTTTATTTGTAATGCCATAGATAAGACCTAACATCCTTAAAAAACCACCATATTTTAATTATTTTCCTTCTCTTGTTGTTTCATACCAATGCTATTTTGGCATCATTTTGGTTTTTCTTTGTGAGTTGACTTGTAAAAAGGCTCCCCCACTTTTTGTTTATTATCACCCTCATGGGTCTCTCTTTTATGAGTTGATGTTTAATACCATAGATATGACCCAACCCTCCTCATATTTTTTTTTTTCATGTTCTTGATCCTTAGTATTTAACTTTAGTCTTTGCTTCTTTTTCTAGATGAAATATGTGCAAATAATCTATGTTAGCATGTTTTCTTCCATTTCTCTCTTTCTCATGATAGGGAATCACAATTTACTATAATTTTATCCTTATTTTTGTCCTTTTTCACTTTTTATGCAATTTGAATCAATTTAAATTATTTCATGTGTCGTTCCTCTTGATTTACGCTTTCTCTCATCTTTGAATTAGATAAAATAAGGTCAAAGTCAAGATAACACTATTATTTCACCTGGATTTACGAGACTCTTAAACCCTATGCTCTTTGAAGTTATTTCTTAGCTACCTAGTCTTAAGTTTTCAAATTAAAGTCATCTTTAGCAACCATGTTTAGTTTTCCAAATATGTATGGAGGAATAATCTAAAAAAATCCATAAAACAAAAAAGTTAAAATCCAAATCATTTAAACAAAAGGCAAGATATATAAAAGGAAACATACAAATCTTAAAAGTTAAAATCACACTAAAATACATGATAATAACCACATCTCATATCTCTAATAAAATTTAAAACTCCACAGTTAGCTTCATATAGATCCAAAGTACTTTAGGGTGCGGTAGGCCAATAGATTGGAATAGGGGATTTCAAAAAACTCTATGGTGTTACCTACTTTCTCATGCAAGTACCCAATCTTTGTGGTAGATTGATGACTCTATAAGGGATCCTAAAGAGTGGGGAACACGTTGTGGGGAGGTAGGTCAATTTTAATTTTCATGCATATATCCTTCATGGGATGATTTATATACTCCATTTATTTACCTAAGAGTTGTGTCACTAAGAGAAGTTCTTCATAGTTCTTAAGGTCAAAAGTCCTCTTGTTTTGAGAAACCTAATTTAAGTGTCTCAAGTTTGATAAAGAGTTATATCTACCTTGGTTTTTCATTCATTCTCCCCTCCACCCATTTCATTTTCCCCCTTTGATAGACAAATTATGATTCTAAATCTATTTTCCCTCTTCTCCTAATTCCTTCTTCTCCACCTCTAATAACATGCTAGCACTACTTTATTTCAGTTTTATTTATCCTTAGAGCAAAACAACATGTTTTAGTAAATTTGAATCATTTTATTTACATCATTTTACATTTACTAAACTTAATTTACTTTATTTTTACCATTTTTCATTATTTTGTTGTCTTGTTGTTATGGACATCTAAGTCTGTACCCTTTTTCTATTATTGTGTAAGATGTGGCTTGTTACTGCTCACTTAACAATGTTGTTTTCCCTTGTATGCATCCTTTTCCCATTGATGATTGAGATGTGGATTGTTGCTACTCACTCATCAATGTTGTTTTACCATTTATTTTTCTTTTACCATCTTGTTTGACATGTATCTCTAGTTTGACCAATTGGTGAGTTTGCCTTTCTTACTTTATGATAGCTTGTATGAGTTTCTTGATCTTTATTAGCCTTATATTCTTAGTTACCTAATTTAATCTTATTATTTTACTTGGTCATTTAGCATAATATAGCACCTGTTACCCTAGCTTGTTGAATTTTCCAATATGTCTCATGTTCATAAAACTAGCTATCTTGGCTTTTCTTGTATTTATTTATTTTTGCTCTTTAGTTTTGTATTCTTGGGTTTGTTAAAAAATAGTCTCTTCACCATAAATAATCAAAACTAACAACACAATAGAAAAACATCCTATGATAAAAGGTAATTCAAGGTACACATTGCATTTACTTTTTATTTATTTACTTTTTTATATTAGTTTCCCTTTTAGTCATTTGATTTTAGTTATTTTATGATTTTAAAATATTGCAGCTATTTTTTAGCATTAACATTGTGTGTATCCTTATGTTATTTCTTGAATCACCATCCTTTATTACACCTTAATGACATGTGATGATCTTTGAGTGGGGCATATGTTACACATAATATGTTCACACTTTTATCAAATATTGATGCTTTATATCTTACAAAGCCCCATCGTGACTCAATCTCTCTAAGTGCACACCCTAAGGTGTGCACTAGGAAAGGGATAGGCAGACGTTTGGTGCTTTTTAGGATTATTGTCCATTATTTACACATTGTTACCAATCCAACTAGGTCCTAAAACATTTCCCTAAGTTGTTTCTCCTCCCTTGCATAGTCTTCTAGTATTTTTCCTCTTTTTATCCTTAATTTCCTTTATTGGCACCCTTTTGACCTATTCAACATAATAGGTTGACTTGGTAGACCTAGTAAAAATTTTGGGCCTTTTCTCTCTTTTTGTTTGTTAGCCTCCTAGCTAACCTAGCACAAATGTAGTGAGTTAGCCTAAAAGTGTGCTAGGTCGACCAGGTCAACCTAGCATAGCCAATGTTCTATAAAAATTTTAGTGTATTATAATCTTATAAATACAAGGTTATTTTGGTCATTATTATAATATGCAATCAAGAGTTATTATTTTCTCACTCTTCTTCATAGTCTACTCTTCCACCATTCTACTTGAGGAAGATTAACTTAGATTTTTTATTTTGGAGAAACTAGTCTTGTGGATAGGTCTTAGATGATTTGGAATAACAAAGTGATCCTTATGATCCACAACAATATCTTCAAAAGCCTCTTTGGCCAAGGGATAGATTGAGTTTTGATGGGTTCACATTTAGGTAAGTATATTTTAACTTTGTTCTCCTCTCCTTTATTACATAAAATTAATGTAAGTGTTGGCTCAAATAATATTACTCTTCATATTTCATATATTATAATGTTACTCATACTTACTTTATTTGAAGTTTCTTATGCATGTTTTGATTTATTTTATTTACTAACCCCTACTTTGTGCCACAAAATTTGGTGTGCACTAGATTAGATTTACTTTTCATGTTATTAGATTAGTGAAATATTAAATCATAAGACTCCTTTAGGATTGTTATGTGATTGTGTTAGACTATAGGAACCCTATCTCTTAAATTTTGTTGTCAAAATTGATCCCCTAATTAGGTCTAGAAAATCTTCACATTGGTCATTCTCCTACTTAAAAATTATATTCTCCCGAATTGGAAGTGTAGGTGTGCTATATTCCATTTGATCCAAGATTAATTTATGAACATGATTCATTTTTGATTGCGTACACATTCCACCCCATTTATTGTAGTAATGTAGTGAAACAAAAGTAATAGGGTAAAATGAAAAATAGTGTGAACTTAAAATTCATTATGAATAGGAGTCCTAGATGTAGGCTATAATGTTAAACTACTCTATATGAAAAATCCTACAAAGAAACATATGTAGTATCAATATTTTATTAAGATGAATATAAAAAAGTAAAGGACAATGAACAAAATAGTGATAAGGAATGAATACACATAATTGGGAATGTGAACCATTATGCTTTCTTAGTGAAATAATTGGGAATGTGAACCATTATGCTTTCTTAGTGAAAAAACTTAGTGATGGTAGTGGGTTCTACCGTTGGAGTTTTTGTTGATGTTGAATAGATTGGATTAGACTATGCATGTCTGATCCTCATCAATGGGCAAGTATGCTTAAGCATTCAAGGTGTCATTGAATCAAACATCTCATACCTAAGGTAATAAAGCTTATTGTAAATCCTTGTTTTAATCCTAATAAATATTTATAGTAAAAAAATGGTGTAAATACTGATTTAAATAATGGTGTAAATAGAAAACTAACCAATGAAAATGGAATAAGGTTCAATTTTAGTGAAAAAATGGTATAAAATTTATTTAAAAATGGTGCAGATACTAAGTATAATCTATTTATAGTGTATATAATTTGGATAATGACATGAATTTACCATTCAATCTACAATACTAGTACAAAAATTGAGAAATGAGGAGACAATGTGCCTCACATATTCTTCCAACTAATATCTGGTGCATATAGATTTTGAGACCAAGTAAATAATTATGATTTTGAGTAAAAGATGTGTGCTAACTTGAATAACATGCCATGCATTATTTATTCAAATTGATTAAATCTAAGACAAATTGAATAATTCTCAAAAATGATACTGTGAAACTATTGAATACTATTATGGGTAAACTAAGGTTTTGGTAAATTATGAAAATGACCATTTTTAGGCATTTGGACAACACTGTTGGGAAGGACACTAGAGTAGTTCTCTCTTGTCCAATTTGGTACTCCTATCTAAGGTTACTTTCTATGTATTTTCTAATTATAAAACTCTATCAAGTATGTAATCTCTATTAAATCCTATATGTGTATTGATCTATGAAGTCTAGTCTCTAAGACAAACCTATGTGAATGCACCCTCTTTGAGATTAGTTTTTTAGTCTACAAAAGAACTTAATTCAAAGTAAAAATCTATGTATTATATTATTGTGATGTTAAAAATGCAAATCTGAGTAATATTGGCAACATAGAAAGAACATGTCATCATTATGTATGTAAATTGAGCATAGCAATAATGTAATATTCATGTCAAAATAAAGATTCACAATAAGTGTGTCTAGATATAGGTGACAATGAAGCATGCAAATATTTGATAAAATGGGTATATAATGTTGATTATAAATACTTAGGGAGTAGTGCATTATATTCATCATGGAATTGTAAAGGTTGCGTGGATTCATTATGTCCATTATGAAATCTAAATCTAAGAAAAAAATCAAACAAGGTATCATGTCCATGATAGAAATAATCAAATAGTACACACATAACACATAAAACACATAATTGGAGGCGAAGGGGCCCTATAAAATGGACATGTTCAAATATCACTCACTCAAACAATAAACACATCTAAGGATATATTTAAATTCCATCACATGCATAAAAGTAAACAATGGTGGCTTAAAGCCACATATAAGGAAGGACATGTTTAAATTCCACACACATGAATATAAGATACACATGTGGACATGTTAAAATTTCCTCTCATGCATACAATCATAAATATCAAGGATTAAATCCACCTTGTAATGACATATTCAAATATCCTTAAAAACACAGAATGCATACAATAGGTGAAGCTAGAAAAATCAATATAAAACCATGCATGATTATGTAATTTAATCAATAAAATTTAAGTTGTAACATATTTATATTAAATAAATTAGATAATTAGTATCACAATGTTAGTAAGTGAGAAATATCTAAATTTTTAATGTTATGTAAAGATTTGAGTTGTGATTTAGATAATGTGGGTAAATAAGGACTAAATTATGTATACCATGCCTATAGTGAGCTAATTAATGAATGTAAATGATGTAGGAATCCTATATTTAGTATGGAACTGAGTGGTGACTTTATAATCTTACTAGGAAAACAAGGGGGTGAGGGACACTTTATCAATGTGCTCTTATCCTCCAAAATGCTTTTGTCTAAATATAATTTCTAAGTATGTAATAGTCAAAGTGACTACAACTGAGTCTAGGAATTATGTTTGTGTAATATTGAATCAGTCATGTACATTGGTAAATCATATATTATATAAAATTATTAAAAACATTTATATAATAGTAAACACAACTAAACTAATGTATGACAAAATACATATAAGCATGCGTAGGTCCTAGTTTTGTTATTTTTTGAAATATTTTACTATTTTTTTATATTTTTCATATATATGAATTGATAAATAGAGAAAAATATACCAACCAATTACTCTCTTAAGAGTCTTTCCATAAATATATCCTAATTTTAATAAATTAATGATGATCTCTTAAAAATGAAGAGTGTCATGCAACTGTGTAGGTTCTATATCATTTCCATATTCAAATTCTATAAAATTAGTATCATACCAATCTATATTTTATAATCATTATCTAGATTTTGGAATTGGTAAATGACACTATTAACTTTTGTTATATATTTATATTAATAAGTAAATACACCATATAATGGTATTAAAATTTATAATTTATGATTTGTGATGTATATTGTTTCTTATGCCTTTAATGATATGCCATTAGTTATATCTATTTGTATGATGGATAAAAGTATGATTTCTTTTGTATTTTTTATATCTATATATCTTCCTTATTTTTAAAATTATGTGACCTTGCCTTCATGATCAAATTATATGAAACCTTTATTTTTATCAATCAATGCTCCTATTGGTTTTAACCATGATCCTACAAGAAAAACATTATAGGCAATTGAATTTGAAGTAACATGAAAATTAGGACAACACTATTTTGAATAAAAACAAAATTTTAACTTAATTGATCTAATATATGTTTTATATGCATTATTTTGATCCAAGTGTTGATGTTAAATTCCAAGAGAAGTAATAAATGACATAGAATAAAAATTGATTTCCTAATATTCTTTAATCTTAACATCTATAAACTATTTTCCCTCTAAGTTAGTAGTGATGTGAAAGTATTATGATATGAGGGCAGACTTGGAACAACTTGATTTTTACTTACCAGTAAAATTTTACCTTTTATAGGAATTTATTTCTTTAGATATTCTTTTATGATAAACTTTCTTTTAGAATTATTTTTTCCTTACATTTATTTTGATTTTGAAACTTATGTGCTTACTCTTTTTGTAACATTTCATTTGTGATACATTATTTGTCCAATTATTCATTTTCATCTTGTGTCTTTTGTACTATTTTTTTCTCTAACTTAGATTTTTGAACCTTTTCTTTCTGTAAAAAATTATCTTTCTCTCTCTAAATTATATTTTGGTATCAATTTTTTTTTTAAATTATGATTTTGCCACTTGTGTTTTGGGAGATGCATTCATAAGGTGAGTGGATTGCTCAACTGATGTATCAATAGTAGGATCAACATTTTAAATTATAAATTTATTTTATTTTTCAAATCCAAGAAAAAATCTTTATGATGTCCATACATTTTATGATATGCAAAAAATAGTATTTTGATCTCCTTAGACTATGTAGAAGAGGTAGTTTGATCAAATTATTTCAAATTATTTCCCTTAGAATCTCTATTGAAATATTATTATCCATTTACATAATTTTTGAATCACTTATAGTATATTTATTCTATTTATTTTTCTCATTTTGATATTAAATATTTTTACGTACAACATTACTAGATGGAGACGCACATACAAGATTAATACTAACACATTATATATATTCTTTGCACATATAATTTGATGTTACAATAATGTGGTCTTTAAAATTAAAAAAAATAATTTTTATTTTGAAACTTTGTTTTTAAATTTACCATATTTATTATTTTATCCTTTAATGCCTCACAAACACAAACCTTATGTGATTCAAATTGAACATGCATACATACACCCTAAAGAGTAGATGTAAGAGGTGGAGGGGTTTAAGGAAGGATAGGCTAATTAGATTCATTTAAAACTATAGGATGGGCTACCTTATATCTTGGGGTGGTGATATAATAGACCTAGTTAGAGGTAAAATTAATATCATAACCTTTACGATTATGAGGAGGAGGAAGAGATTGTTTTCTATCCATAGAATATAACACTAAAACCTAGAAAATTACTATTATAATAGAAAATATCAGATCTAAAAATCCTTTAAAAAGATGGAAACATGAAAAATAAGGATACAAAACCTATAGAAATATATAGTTATGTTTTTGAAATATTCAAATAATATATGGGTTCACCAATATGTTTTATCAAATTTATGATTTATAGAAAAACCCTAAGTGACAAAACTACTATGCATAATTAGGAGAATAATATAACAATAATAAATTTTTTTATTTGATAAGGTAAAAGACATAATTTTACAAGGACCATGAAACATAGTCAAGAGTTATAAAATAGAGTAGCAAGTCCCAAGGGATAGAACAAAAAAAAGAAACAATAACTAGCTAACTATCCCCATGGGAGGTAAAATAGTAATAGGAAACAAAAACTAGTTCAAGAGGGGGGCCTCCGATGGTTCTTTCTATTCTTTATTCTTATTATCTATTACACCTTACTTGTTCTTTGAAACTTTATCCCTTTTTATTTTACTAATCCCTTCAATTTCATCTCTGGGTAGGATCATCCATGGCCTTTTTTGTACTTGTTCATGTAATGGGGTCCTCTCCATGGGAGTAGTGTTAGGGATATTATGAGGGTGGTCTCTACCACCATCATGTGTTACTTTATGGGGGTCCAACCCACCTTAGTATAATGGGATAAGGATTAGACTATTTTTTTCTCTTTTATATTTAAGGCATTTCATTCTTTTATAAGTCCCACCAGATTCATTCCAGCCTCATGTAGCTTGATATTGAAATTTTCCAACTACTCTTTATTATTTTTTATTTATTATATTAGGGGAAATTTTATTTTCCTAAACACCTCCCTAAAGGCACCCTCATCTAGTAGGATTAGTTTGGTTTAGGGAAAATCAATTTTGGAGAGGGTTCATCAACAAATATTTTGGAAAGATGGATAGTTTGGGAGGTACTAGCTGATGGATAGTAGGACCCTAAGGTAGGGTCTTCCTCAAGGGAGTCCTCCTCAATCGAGGACCCCACCAAAGAAACCTCACTACCTGACAGGGTTTTCCCATGCTTTAACATAATCAAGATGATACCTAAGTGTGGTATAGGGTTAGTATCAATAACCTAATGGGTGAGAGTGGTAATCTTTAAAGACTTTAAGAGATAAAATGGAAGACTAATTTTATACCCCTAGAAGTGATTTAAAAATAAAAAGTGGATGGGATAAAATTAATGTGTACTTACCTTCAAGTCTCAAGTATTTAATAATTTTTAGGCACACCTCATGCCATTGGCATATGAGGTAGTTTTAGGGAAGCCTTTATTATCTATTTTTATAAAATCATTAGTGTAAAAGAACCTCTAAAGCAAATCTTACTTTTTTTACTGGTCCTTATATAGCTTTGTTCTATCATATGACATACCCTTAGCTTCTCTGATAAACTCCTCTATAACCATGATTTTGACTCCTCTCATCTCCATGACTCTCTTATTCTAGTTGGCAATAAAATCCCTTGCTACACGTACATCATGCTTAGTTATCCTCAACATAAATTTAGTAATCCCACCATAATGGAGATTCTTCCATATTTTCTTTATGCCTTAGACTTTAGAATAGGATGTTATTTTAAAATTATCCCTATTATCCCCCATTTCTATAGTGCCTATCGAGTAGAGGATGAAGTTTGGCAAGTTTTATAAATGCTTTATTTTGATGGTTCAAAAAATACTTGAAAGGCATGCTTTTTCCCACCTTGTATGATAAATATGCCTTATGTTTGCCTAATGATGGATCATAAAATTTGTAATCCATCACTTGATGAGAAATGTTCATGTGCATGGATTCCCAATCACCATCCTATCATGATGTAATTTCATTATGAATGGTTGAAGAGATGATTTTAGGGAAGTGGAATCTTGTGTGATAGTTGGTTAAATGAGAGAGGTTCAATCTTATATTAGCAAGTAGATCCACCACCATGTTCCCTTCATTCTATGTGTGGATAATGTGTAATTGTGTCACCCCCATAAAATTCTACTTGGAATCATTAATTATATATTTTATTAAATGGGATGGGGTTATTTTTTCTTCCAAAGAATTTAGTATATTGAGGGAGTCGCCCTCCACAAAACATATTTCTATCTTAAGGTTGGAGGTAAGTTGGATGCCCCATAATACCACCTTAGCTTAATTTACATGAATTGTCTATGTACCTAAGGGAGACACATATGTAGCAATCATCATCAAATTTGAATCCATTATGGCTCCTCCCTTGCTTGTAGGTTCTAGGTTTCCTTTTGAGGATCTATCAAAGTTCAATTTAACCCAACCTTCAGGTAGAGTCCTCCATCTTGTGTGTTTGTGAATTAGATATTTGAATGGGGATCTTATTTTATGAACCAGATCCTAATTATTAAAGATTAGTTATGTTAATGTAGGTCCTATATTTTTGTCCATGGGTGGGAAGGCTTTCCAATTCTTAGTGATAACATGGCATAGTCAGAGAAATACCCCTTCAATTTAGTGCCTTTTATTTTTGAAAAGGCTATCATTATAGTATTTCTAAGCACTCTAAAATCAATGTGGGAGAGCCAAATACCACATGAATTATATGGATGGGATATTCTAGGGTGGTTTCCATTGATTAATAAGGTAAAACACATTATTAGGTTTAACCCATGAAAGGTTTAATTTATTCAACATTTAATTAAATAAGCTTGAACTAAATGGACAATTTAAAAATAGATGATGAACCAAGTACTTAGATTTCCTTCATAATGGGCATCTATTGGGGACTATCAATATTTTTTTCTAGGTTATCCACTATTAGGATATTATCTTGGGTCACCAACTAAAATAAAAAATTAACCTTGGGATTCAAGTGTTTTATCATTAAATCTTTCTAGTAGTTTCATTCAATTTCTAGGTTTAGATTAGTAGTGTGTCTTAAGGATACCAAATACATACCACTATCATTAGTTTCCCATAGAAAATGATCTTCCTTAGAGAATAAAGGAATGTGAACCTATCTGATGGAGAGTTAAGATTATAGATCACTTGCACTTCTTTAGCTATGGGAAGAACTTTCTAACTCTTCAAACCTTCATTCTCAACCCAATATTCTTTAAATTTTAAGCCCCATATTTTTTTGAAGATTGCATATCGGTTGGACTAAGTTTGTTGTGAGGAAAGAAGGGTAGTGAACATCTACGCATATTAACTAATATGTAACTAATGTATTATTAAAAATTACTAAAAATATAAAATTTTAATAATAAAAAAATACCTAGATAGAAACTATATCTATGGGAGGAATTAGAAGTTAAAACTTGGTGTATAGAGATCTGATCACTATAATAAGGAATTAGGAACTTAATCTAGGATTGGACAACAACATTTAGAAAAAGACATTAGAGAGGTGGCACTCTTTCAAACTTAGGGAAATAATGTCCCCTTATAATGAGGAAATAAGTGCTTTTATATTCTCTATGTATTCATCTATAGAGCATGTCTCTAGTGTAGGAGTTTGTGATCACTTGCATAAACCATGCATGATTAATTTTCCTTAAAAAACCCTAGATCCTTAAGATATGAATACCAATGAAAATTAATGGGGAAAAATGGGGTAAGTGGTTGATGTTGAGTGAGACATAAACACACCATATGTTAAAAACTACCTACGTATCAATACTCTAAAGAGGGTAGATGTAGGATAATGGGGGACAAAAGGGGGTTATAAAGTGACACCTTTTTTCTAAAAATAACAATAGTTGATGTTGGAGAGAATGTTAGAAATACTTAGAAAAAGAATTTGACAATGACATAAAAATAGGAATTATGAAAAAATGAATGTATTTCTAAATACATAATTTTTTCCAATACCCAGATGATAAAAGTGTGAAAAATAGATGAATTTATGATAATAGGTTAGTCATTTTTTATAAAAAGATGAAGAGAGTGCATGTGTATGAGCACACTTTTTTTTTAGTAAATGATTAAATTTTTGTATGAAATTCTATACATAGATAGGTGAAATGTCGAATATTGTCGAGAATAATTTTTATTAATTTTTTTTATAATATATATAATTTTTAAATAATTTTACAAGTGAAGACAACTAGAAAATTGAAATTCCAAGTGTATGAACACAAATTTTTGGCCTTAACTTCATGAAAATAATTTTTTAAATCGTAGTTGATAATGTGTATATTTTTGAGATATAAAATTTATAAACTTTCAATTAATATTCAAAAATTTATAAGGTAATTTTTGATGATATGTGTATAGTCCATAATGAGATATGTTATATATAAATTAAGCAATAATTATAAATAATATTCTAACATTAAAAAAATTATATATTATAAAAATACACTTTCTCCTTTACAAATAAATACAATGTTTTTTAAAAAATAATAAAAGTTATCTGATCAGATGTGTTGATAAAGACAAAAAGGACTAAATTTTGTAGAAAGTAAGTGGACTACTCCATGACTAGTTTCAATGTAGTTTCGAACCTCCCCAAAATTGTACCCAAGGTAGATTTATAGGAAAAATTTGAAATGTTTAAAGGGTGTATGCCCTATGCAAAGGATGCATGCCATTTTTAAAGGGTGTGCACCCTTTTTAGACTGCATTTTGTTTTTGCAATTTGAGTTAAATTGAAAGACATGTATGTTGTTTTATTGTGTTTGGGAAACTAGGGTTAGTTTATAAAAAATAAAGGGACTGGATTAAGGGGTAAAATACATTCAAGTGTAGTAAAAAATAAATTTATAATAATTTGACCAAATTAATTACATGGGGAAAATAAATGACTTATTTAGGCAAAACAATCATCTGTAGGTTCTAAAATAGTCCAAAAATAGTCAGGAATAAGGATTCATTTCCAGATCTACAACTCAAATTTGCTCTAGAAAAGAGATCAAGATTGCACAAGAGTGTCCATCATTATTGTCTAAAAAAGATCAACCATCACTATTATTCAGATAGGAGAATTCATCATTGTTATCTAATTTTGGCACTTTTGTCTATTTCAATTTATGATACTGGATTCTAGTGTAGTCTGATTTTGGGGTCTTATAGGTGTCCTTTTTTTTGTGATCTCTTATCTATGCCACTATATTACCTATTTTGTTCTCAAACCCTAGGTTTACCTACACACATGAAACACAAACGTATCAAAATTTGAAAGGGAAAAAACTAGGTTAGGAGAAGTATGATCACATGATCTAGAACCCCTACTATCTTGATTACTACCTATTAAACCTCAAGCTAGGGTCTCAAATCAAATGTAGTTATCCCTTAGGAAACATGCATAATCAACATGCATGGTAGATGTAAGAATGAAATTTTTAATAGGCCCTTCCTTGATCAACCATGCAAATCTATGTGTGATGCATAATTCTAAGCTATACCATTGACTAATTTTAATTATTTAATGTGCCAAACTAGTAAGTGATCACTATAAAATGCCTTATGAAGTCATTTATATAAGAGACTCTTTATTTTGAATTTGGGAACTTTACATGCCAACTAACTTAAAAAAGATAAATAAAACTTAAGGGAGGGGATAAGAAGGGTTAGGGACCCATTAAACAAGGAAAACGATCATTAAACAATAGTGCTAGGGAGAACGGGAGTGTGAAACACTGTAGTCCATCAAAATTCTTTTGTCTGTGACTCAAACAAATAGTTTGGGACTGACATAGGCCAATTATGGGGTTCTCTTGGGGTATAGATAAACTGACTAAGATAATAGAAAGGTGAAAAAAGCAACAAACAAGACCAAGACAAGCAAAAAAAAGACATGACTAGTGTGAATAAGGCTCGTATTCTCCAATTGGAGTCTCTTGTGAAGAGGAATATAAAAAACATGATATATGTGGTTGATTGAATAATATAGGGTGTATACATTCTCCCCCATTTTGTTCGAGTGATGAAATGAAATGAAATACTTTAATAAAAGAAAGAAGAATAAAATGCATACCTTAACCTACATATGTGGAGGTGAATGTGTTGTAAGGGTCCAACTCACTTCCTAGCTAGGGAAGTAGATGGAGATCTAAATAGTGCTTGGAAAGAGGAGGAAACCATTGAGTGGATGGCCCATATATTGAATATAAATTTAGAATATATGTATCATGGAGAAGGAGGGAAATGCTTGACCCTATACTGAATTTGATTGAAGATGAGCAATGCTCAGAAGCCCAAAACCAATGTTTATACTTTGTCCTACATAAAATCAAGTAATCTAGATGTATGTATAAAATTTATATGTTATGAAGAGCAAAATATATCATGTCCCCACTCTAAATATCTATACTAGAAATGAGAAGTGCTTAGAGGACTGAAACCAATTTATATCATCTATCTCATACAAAATTATGTAGTTTGGATCTGATTAATATAATGGACCAATCATTGTAGACCATCATGTGGTCCAACCTAGTGATAACCTGGGTATAGCTATGTGTAATCTAAAAATTTGGTCAATGTCTAAGAAGAGAATGGCATATCTTACCACTAAATATATATAATCCTAAGTGATAAATAACATGAACGTTTGTGTCATGCCCTCAAATACAATATGTGAGTGATGCATCTACACAATCTGGTAATCTATACAACCACATGTGATATGACATATCTTACCATGCCTCATATGTAAAACTAGAGACCAACACACTATGCTCTGCACTATGATTATAGTTTGCTAGCTGATTCTATAATTATATCATGTTGTATGAATTTTTATTTGTGAGATGTGTAACATGTACATACCCCCAAATCTGGTATCTGAGTCTATATCTATATCGAAATCACTATGAATCCATATAATCAAAACCACTATATCTAAATTATTTGTGTATCTATATCAAAATCACTATGAATCCATATAATTTAAACCACTATATCTAAATAGTCTATATATTTGTAAACTAAAGTTATATCCCTCTAATTTTTTTGAGTAATGCTGAGTGTCCTGCATAATTTGAGTCATTATATATCTCGATCGATCTAAGATGGATATGATAATGTAAATTTTGGATGTGTAAAAACCATGGTGTATCCACTTATGAGAGTGGATGGGTATGTTGGGTAAGTGTAAAAGTAGGAATAGTATGAATAATTCCCCCCTTTTGGGGAGAGAGATAATTTTTTTGATAGAGGAGGTTGAGCCAAAATTGATGACTAATGGTGTAGTAATAGAAACAATGTTGGTATGTGAATAGATTGTAAGGTTATTTGATTGATTAGATTATGTTTTTAAATGTACCCCCAACATCATGGTTGTGAGTGAGGAGTACACGAGAATCTATGAGGGTAGGAGATCATCCGAGGCCTAATAAGGCTAAGCTCACACCATTACCTTTAGATGCAAGGGATGTAGTCATAGATATTCTATATGTGGATGATGTTGGATGCATAGATGAATATACTACATGGTAGGCTAGGCATTGATGGGATCTATTATACCCTATTGAGGTAGGGGATATTCTAGAGTATGAGGATTTTGAGCCAATCTATATGATGGGAGGTAAGCTATGATTACATTTGAACTATGTATAAATTTGTGCTTTAGTTTGATTTTAAATTATATATCTAATGCAGTGTCATATCTTTTGTGCAGGTGAAGTGGGAGGTGCTCAAGGTGGAACACAAGTTTGGGTAGGAGGTAGAGATGATGATTACTAGGAAATAATAATTAAGTCAACACTTCAAGAACTCACATGACATGTACTTGATGATGCATTAGATGAGGGATTGATGTAGTAAGTGATGGTCACATTTGGTATCCATGCCTATCTATTTGATAGGGCTATTATAGTGATATCTACATATGTTAGGGTAGCAGGAGAGAGAGAAGAATTGAGAGCTAAGCTGGATAGGCATAGGATGCCCCCACTTAATTTTGGATCTATCAGTACAAGGATCATAAATGAGTATAAAAATATTTAGACATGATACACATACTTTCATGAGGAGCATGGTTAGATATTTAAGTGAGAGAGTCATCATAAGATGCATACAACAACTCCAAGAAGTGCAAGTCTATCGAGTGTTAGGGTAGATTATGGGACTAACACTGGTGGAAAGAGTGAGACTGAAAGTGAGGGCCTAATTTACATTCATGACTAATTTTACTTGAATCAGTTCATATGCATTGAAAACTCACTATATATATGGATACTTATTTGATTTTGACTCATGCATATTATGTTATGGAATTTGGAGTATATTGGTATACTTGTTGTAAATGGTTGATTATAAACAGTTGATTTGACATTGATTTTGATTTTGCATGTGTTTGGTAAAATGGTATTTTAGATGTTATTTTATTGTTGTTGATAGCTTCAAGTGTGACTCTAGTTTTGATTTTGAATCATATGTGAGTAAAAAAATTTGTTATTTTGTAATTAGTAAATTGATTTGATAAATTGAACTATTTTAAGATAAGATATTGGTAAGTTTAGGATTTAGATAATTTGGTTTGGATAGGGATGGTTATTTATAACTAGGAATGTCAGTTGTTAGTAGAAGGGGATGTAAGATATCACTCTATGTATATTAGCCCCATGGTTGTTGTATCACTATATGAACCTCGATGGCCAACTAAACAAGTGGCCATACTATTCATGCTATGTAAAAACATGCCCTATATCTGATGTTGTCTATGTTTCAATAATTTTAGTTGTACATGGAGAATTTGTAAGATGCAAGCTTAATAAATGTATAACTAAAACTATGTGTTGTGAAGGAGGCTCATCTATCTGCAATCTTAGTGGATTGTTACATGAAATAACACCCTTTGACATCTACTATGATGCATATGACTAAGTAATAGATCGAGATGGAATTATAACCTATGATGAGATCTTGTATAATCTCAATCATAGTAGGTTGCTACATGAAATAGGTCCCTAAAAACTTAGCTATAGTGAATATCTATCTAGATCAGTACTCTATGATGTGGGTTCATCTAATCTTAACTATAGTAGGTTGTTATATGAGATAAGACCCTAGAAACTATGTTGTGGTACCTATGACTATGATGGATATGTATATGGAACTACACTATGTACTCTATGGAATACATTTCTATATGTACGTTTCTCTTGCTATACTAGTCTTGAAACCCTCTGAGTAGGTGGGATAGGAGATCTCCTATGAGGCTCTATCCTAGAAACCACATTACTCTCACAATGAATAAATAATGATTCCTATGAAGGAATATCCTAGGATTACTTAATAATCGAGTAATGAGGTCTATGGATCCCTAATGGAGGACATCTTGATGCCCCTAGTGTGAATGTTATGATGTTATTATCAACACATATATTAATATAGTCCCTGAGTCCATAACAATCATTGTCTCTGTGTCCACAAATATGATGATAGTTACAAAAAGGGTGATGTGGATATCTATGTAAGAGATGTGGATATTAATAATTTGTATAAGAAAATTTCATTAAACTCATGTCTATTAGTACTAATAATATGACATATGGGTTATCTCATTCTGATTCAAACTGTAGTGGTGCCCTACTGCTATTATGCATAGTGCATACTATAGGTGGTGCTCTAAAAACTAGCTCTTTATTCTTAAATGGTTTTGTTTTTGACTATGGTATCCTATCTTGTTTTGTAATTGATGGATGTTGTGTGTTAGGAGATGTACATGGAGGTAATGTTGTAAAATCTAGAGTAAGCTGATCAACTGAATCTAACTCAATCAATCCCAATTTCTTCTCCAATGCTAAAATTATATAATGTAAGTGCCTAAAAGAGGACTGTATCTAATATAGTATATGCTATATGAGGTATTAGAAAATAACCTTAATAAATATATGCTAGACCTCTAAATATTTTGGCTTATAGATCTTGCATAACATGCAAGTCTTAAATCATAAGATATAATCACTAACTAGCTCTAAAGGATTCTGATGCAATGTGGCAAGTTTCTCATATGTAACATGAGGGCCCATGTTTAATATGTAATATCTAATAAATATCTCCTCTAAGTCATCATATGTATGCAAATAACTAATAGGGAGTAGATGAAATAACTAATTTTGTGCATTACCCACTAATGTCTACTAGAACAACTTAAGTAGAATCAAAGGACTCATGAGATGGAAAAGCCTTCTAAAAGGCTTTAAGGTGTATGAATGGATTTCCATTTTGATAAAATTAAGGAAATGATGATATATGTAATTGTTTATACAATGAATCTTTAATAAATGTCTTTAGAAGAGGGTTGCCATGCAAGTAATTGGCATCCATCAAAGACTTATAAGCCTTGTTTTCCAAAGTAAGGAGATTTAATTGATGTTGTAATTCACCAACTACATGCATCAAAGAACCAATATCTTGGGATTATATATTAGTATCTTAAAATGGTTCATTTAAATGTTTAATTTTATCATTTATATTAACCATGGGAATGTTAAATTTAGCAATTGGATCATAGAGAGGGAGTGTGCTCACTTGAACATTTGGAGGAATGGTAACCTGGACCTTAGTATAAGGATGTGGGATACCATTTTTTTTTGGGTTTAGGGTGATAAACATGTGCTACTATAGTAGGGGGTGGCTTAAGAGATTCATTAGTATATTTAGTATTTATTGAATCACATTCTAATTAAATAGAAGATGTGATGTTATCATTGACATGTGCATTATTTGAAATAAAAACATGCATAGAAGTAGAAGCAACATTTTTTAATGCATTATGTTTGAGAGAAGGATTTAGAGAAGAGTTAGAAGCATGAGATGCATTTTATTCTTCACTTTATGTATAATAGTCATAACTATTCCATTCATTATAACAATCAAAATTATATTCATTTTAAAGAGAAGTATAAGTATCACTTTCATATTCATTATCATTATCATTATCATTATAATTATCATTATCATTATCATATTCATGTGTATGCACTATCATACTCATTATCACTAGGGATAGGGGTAAGACAAGATGTTAATTCTTTTCTAATATGCAATAAATTGTCATGTGAAATTGGAATACTATATGAATTTATGTTATCCTTAAATGTAGTGCATGCATTATTTTCATTTGCAATATGACAAGTAAGAGTAAGAAAGTTATCATTTAGACATTATTTTGTCATTGTTTTAGATGAAAAATTAGAGTTAATAACATGAGATGGATCATTTGAACTATGCATTGTAAACTTGATTATATTTCATTTATATTGTTGTAATTTGAACATAGAAGTAGGAAAGGAAAGGGAGAAATTAGGTTCAAATGCAAGAAAATTATCACCAATAAGAGGTTCACTTGAAATTTCATGACTAATTTGTACATTTGATGTATTCTACATAGGATAATGAGGTTAAAAGTAACTTTCCCATTTATCAAAATTATTTTCTTTGGAAGAGGGAAGAAAAGAGATAGGTTTGAGAGAAGAATATGCATATACTTTTTCTTCACTATCACTTTCATATGCATCATCATATTCCTAATTACAACAATAGTAATTTTATTCACTATAAATGAAATTATTTTCCTCAATTTTGGATAATGTGAAATTTTTCAAATTTATCCATTCATTATCATAATTATGAGAAAAAAATTGAAATTTATCTATAGGATGAGAGGGAAGAAGTGCCCTAGTGGCCATTTTATTAATTTCACCAAATAGAGTATGTAAAAGTACCATTAAGTAAATAAATGCAAGAATGAATAATAACATAGGGATTTTGAAAAGATTTTTGACACTCCAAACAATTTGTAAAAATTCCAAAATTTTTATCTACAAATTACGAGGAAGACTTGGGGTTTGATGACCTAGTTTGGAAATCTAGGGTTTTGGGTTGGAGTTTTAGAATTTTGAAATTATATTTTTAATTCTAAAATAAATTTGAATAAAACAAATGTATAAAAATTTATACAAAATTTAGAATTTTGAAATTGAATTTTTGCACAAAAATGTGAAGGAAACCCCTATTTACCAAATGTTTTATTGTGTTTGGGAAACTAGGGTTAGTTTTTAAATAATAAAGGGGCTATATTAAGGGGTAAAATATAGTCAATTGAATCAAAACACATATTTATACTAATTTTATCAAATTAATTGCATAGGGAAAAGAGATGACTTATCTAGGTAAACAATCATATGTAGGTTCTGGAATAGTCTAAAAATAGTTAAGAATAGTCAGGAATAAGGATTCATTTTCAAATCTAAAACTTAAAGTTTCTCTAGATAAGAGCACCAAGTTTGGATAGGAATGCCCATCACTATCGTTTAGATAGGATAACTCATCACTATTATCTATACAGGAGCATTCATCATTATTTTCTAATTATGTTGTTGTCCATTTTGATTTCTAATTCTGGTGTGGTCTAATTTTGGGGTCCTATAGTGGTCATTGTTTCTTCATGATTGCATATATGTGCTACTTTATGACCTATTTTCTTCTCAAACCCTATGCCTACCTACACACATGAAACAATAAAGATATCAAAATCTAAAAGGGAAAAAATTGGCTTAGGAGAAGTATGATCAGATATTCTAGAACCCCTATTGTCCTAATCACTACTTACATTAACCCTCAAGCTAGGGTTTTAAATAAAATGTATTTTTCCCTTAGGTATAATGCATAATCAATGTGCATGGTAGATGAAATAATGAACTTTTCCTAGGAATTTCCTTGATCAAGCCTACAAATCTATGTGTGATGTAGAGTTTTGAGCTATATTATTGACTAATTTTAATTATTTAGTGTGCCAAAGTAGTAAGTACTCTCTATAAAATTGCTTGTGAAGTCCTTTATATAGGATACTCTTTATTTTGAATTTGGGATCTTTATTCCTACTATCTAACATAAAAAAGATAAATAGAACTTAAAGGAGGGGCTATGAAGGGTTTGGGACCCATTAAGTAAGGAAAAATGACCATTGGACAATAGCATCAAGGAGGACAAGAGCACTGGCTGTTTTAGTCCACTAGAATTCTATTATTCAGGACTCAAAAAAATATGCTAGGACTAACACATGCCAAGTATAGGGGTCTTTGAGGTTATATATCATTTAACTGAGATAACTAAAAGGTGACAAAAGTGAGAAACAAGACCAAGGCAAGAAAAGTAAAGACATGGCTAGTACGAACAAGGCTCATATTCTCTAGTCAGAGTCTCCTATGAAGAGGACTATGAAAAGACATGTTATATGTAGTTGCTTGACCAATTTAGGGTGTACACACACACACACACACACACACACACACACACACACACACACACACACACACACACACACACACACACACACACACATTGATGTTGCAATTAGAGGTTGTTGTATAAGGGTGTTAGAGGATAAATTTAGTAAAATAAATGTTAAATTTAATTTACTAAATATAAAAAATTAGGGTGACTCAACATCTTCTAAAATTGATTACAGAGCTATAGGAGTTACCATTCAGAAGTTAGTTTTTCAAATTCCATTTTACCCAATACTTTGTTTTTAGAATTTTAGGATCAGAAGATAGAATGAGAAATGAGGTTGCAAATCATGTTACGTATTTAATAAGTCTATACCATTGATTATGCCCAATATTTCACCTAATTGAGTATGCCCTACCTACTTTACCTACTTGAGTATGCCCTACCTGATTGAATACCTGAGCCTGAAGGTGGATTCTTAAATAATTTATGGATTTTTTAATCAATGGGTCTGTCAATATGCATAAATGACTACCTTATATCATGTAACTTATAATATGCCTATAGTCATGATACAGTCACTCATACATGACATCGATCACATACCTATTACATATGTCTATGCATTCACTCATCTATGGCATCTACCTATAATCATGATACAATAACTTATACTTGACATGAATGTAGATAATCACCCTAATAGAGTCCATTTGAAATATAATAAATCAACACACCATTATAATTAATTATAAAAAGATACCATTCACTCTAAAATAAATGTTAGATAGATGGTCAATCCATGCATTATTCAATTCCAATCTCATGCATTATTCCAAATTCATGTAGAATAAAGTCATATTCTACCACTCTAAATTCACATAAGACATTCCCTTATTGATTTTCATCATCCCTAATCACTCACTCATTAACCCTCATATTCACTTATCATCCATATTCATTCCCTCATTATTATCATTATCCCTCATTATCGCTAATCACTCCCTCATTGGCTATCATCATCCTTCATTGTTGTTAATCTCTCCCTCATCAACCATCATAATCCCTAGTCACTCCCTTATCATCCCACATCATCCCTCATTGTCATTGATCATCCTAAAAAACTCTAGGTCATCAAAAATCATTAACCCTAATCATACCTACTCACTCTCTCATCATGCTAAGCATCATCCCTAGTCACACTCTCATCATCCCTTGTCATCCCTAATAACTCCCTCATTAACCATCATCATATTTCATTAGACCCCTCATCATCCTTAATCACTCCCTCATCAACACTCATCATCCTTAATCATCCCTGATCAATCCCTCCTCATCTATCCTCATCCCTTAATGTCCCTAATAATTCCCTCATTATCACTCATCATACCTAATCACTCTATTATAATCCTTATCAATACCTCATCTAGTAGAGTGTAGTCCAATCTAGTAGTCAGTATAAATTTATTTTAGACTGAATAATATATATATTTTAGATGAATCTTGAATGGTGTTTCAATTTCTTTTGTTATGATTGGAGTGTAGTAGGGTGATTATTCTCATTCATGTCTAGTAAATTAAATAGGGTCATGATGGATTATTCTAGAAAGATTGTTTTGAATTATGAGGGATGATGAAAAATTATGATAGATAAAGAAACCTACCTCTTTGTGCTTTCTTCGTATGAGGTGAAATCCTTCTTCTGGACATAGTTATTTCTAAATCATTGAGCAAAAGGGTCAGATCATTTTAGATCTCATTTTTTTATTTATTCTCAAAGAATGATGTGGGTCATGAGTATAAATTATTTTCATTTGTGCCACTAACTTTTTTATGACATGTTTTCTCCTTGCATTGAAATATTTGCACTCGTGTATAAATTATGATAGGAAAGTGGAGAGGGGGTTGAGTTAAATTGCCAATGCGTGCATCATTCCTCTATAGTGTGGTCTCCATAATGTATGTTTAGTGTTTTTCATTTAGGTTTCATTTTTAAGGTTTTAGGTTATAGGTTTGGATTTGATTGTTTGGGTTCTAGAATTTAGGTTTTAAGGTTTAGGGTTTATCTAATTTTATGATTTAGGGTCTATGGTTTTGGTTTTGAGGTTTTATGGTTTTGGTTTTAGGTTTTAAATTTCAAGGTTTAGGTTTTATTAATTAAGGTTTTAGGATTAGGGTTTAGTGTTAAAAGGTTAGGGGTCAAGGTTTTGGGTTTGGGGTTCAGTGTTTAGGGTTTAAGGTTCATGATGTTGAATTTTATGTTTAACATTTAGTGTTTAATATTAATGACCTATAAGGTTAAGGTTTTATAGTTTATTGTTTAGGATTTAATGTTTTAAGCTTATGGTTTTGGATTTAGGGTTAAGGGCTTAAAGTTTAGGTTTTAGGGCTTAGGGTCTAGGATATAAAGTCTAGGTTTTAAGGTTCTGTGTTTAGGGTCTATATTTTATGATTTAGGTATTATTATTTTGGGTTTAGGGATAATGTATTAGGGTTAAGTGTTCAAGGTTTATGGTATTTAGGGTTTAGGTTTAGGGCTCAAAATTTAAGGTATATGATGTTTAGGGTTTAGGGTTTGGGTTTTAAGGTTAATGGTTTAGGTGTAAATGGAGTGTATTAGGGTGATTAACTAAATTTGCATCTGGTATGAATTACTTTATGTGAATATAGGAATATTTCATGTTTGAGTGACAACATACCTACATGTAGTACTAGGTATGGGGTAGATGTAATGTTTGAATGACTATATCATTATTATATGTGTGCTATAGGTTGAATTCTACATGATAGAAATTTATGAATATTGATATACCCATTGATTAAAAAACCCATAAATTATTAGGAATTTATTTTGAATCCACCTTCAAGCCTTTTACATGAATGTCCTTAGTAATTCATTTCTTTATATAGGTTAAAATGACCCCTATCCTTTCAAGATATGGCTTAGCCAAAACACCCTCTCCTTTCTCTATATAGGTGATAACTCAAGATTATGGTTTATGGATAGATGTTTAAGATTTATAAATTTAGGGTTTAAGGTTAATTGTTGATGGTTCAAGATTCATAGTTTACAGTTTAGTGTACAGAGATTAGCATTTATGGTTCAATTTTTAGTGTTATGGCTTAGGGATTAGGATTTATGGTAGATCATTTATAATTTATGATTAAAGTTTTGATATTTATTGTTTATGGCTCAAGGGATCAAGAGTTTAGATTTTATAGTTTAGGGATTGGTGTTTGGGGTTAGGGTTTTAGGTTTATGGTTTCATTATTAGGGTTTAGGGTTTAGGATGTAAGGTTCAAGGTTTGGTCTTGGGGGTTTGGTTGAGGGTTTTAGGTTTGGAATTTAGTATTTATTATTTAGGGTTTTGGATTTAGTTTTAGATATTAGGGATTAAGGTTTAGGACTTGGGGTTTAATGTTTATGGTTTAGAATTTAAGGTTTCGGGTTTGGGGTTTTAGGTTTAGGATTTAGGGTTTAAGGATTTAGGTTTAGCATTTAAGGTTTGGGTTTTTTATTTTTGATTTGGGTTTATAATTTTTAGTTTAGGAGTTAATATTTAAGGTTTATGAATTATGGTTTATGGTTTTAGGCTTGGGGTTTAGGTTTAATGTCTTAACTTTAGGTTTTAGGGTTTATGATTTATGATTTTAGGTTTAAGTTTTGGGGCTTAGGGTTAGGGGCTTACATTTAGGTTTTATGGTATATGGTATAAAGTATAAGGTTTAATGTTTTAAGTTTATATGTTTAGGATATATAGTTTAGGGTTTATAGATTGTTATTTTTGGTTTAGGGATAACATATTAGGGTTAAGGAATCAATATTTAGGGCTTAGAGTCTAGGGTTTAGGTATATTATTTAGTGCTCATGGTTTAGGGTTTATGGCTTAGCATTTGGAGTATACGGTTTAGGTTTCAATGTTCAGGGTTTAAGGTTTAGTGTTTAGGGTTAGGGGTTAATGGTTTAGGTGGAAATGGAGTGCACTAGGATTATTAGCTATACTCATATCTAATATGAGTGACCATATCATGACTACATGAAGATGTCATGTATGAGTGACTAAAGGTCCAATGTTATTATGTAAACACTATATAGTACTTAAAGTAAAGTGATTCAAAACATGTGACAGTTAGGCCATGTCAATATCCTTCCAAGTAATCATGTTAGGCCATCTAGACCTAAAGAGTAGAGTTTTTATTGAATTCTAATTCTTAAGAAAGAATAAGGGAAATTAGTTTCTTATCCTCAAAGATAGTCTCCAAACATATTAATAAAGATTTATAATAATCTTTTTATGATATTATATTAATAATGCCTTTTCAAGACCAAACACACCTATACATAATATTTTAGTAGTGTTTAGGACTTAGTCAATGTTTTGGGTGCTTTCATGATCTAATTGGCATTTTGAGATTGTGTAAAGATACCTATGAGTCTTGTATCATTATCTTTATATTTTCATTTATTTGTTTAATTGAATGAGTCTAAAAAAGAAAGTAGTTGTAGACCTATTTGTATGAAGTACTTAAGAGGTATAATTTGGCCTAATAGGCTTATAAAGGGTAGATTTTTTATCATAAGAGTTTTGAGTTGAATTTATTCATGAACTAAGAAGCTTGAGTCAAATAATTGGTGAAAACCTCTTAGTATTCTTCAAAGAAGTGAGGATGTATAATTGAGTGATATAGGAGTCAAAGAAGGGTTTTTATTGAATGTAGATTACTATCTTGGGATTGATTAGCCTATTTCAAGTAATTGAAAGTGTATTTTGATATGAATATAGAGGATAAGAAGTAAATAAATAATATTAAATAATAAGTTCATTAGACTTTCAATACTAATACTTAGAAGACCTTTTGTGATAGACCAAGAGATAATTAATGGTTAGGAAGCGACCTAATTACAATCAAGTTTCTAGATGACGTTGAAATATACTAGGTTGAG